>CAUYQV010058572.1:0-41548 GCA_963574575.1 Galagoides demidoff | reverse complement strand
GGCGCCTGTGGTCCCAGCTACTTGGGAGGTGGAGGCAGGAGACTCCCTTGAGCCCAGGAGTTGGAGGTTGCTATGAGCTGTGATGCCATGGCACTCTACCCAGGGGGATAGCTTGAGGCTCCGTCTCAAAAAAAAAAAAAGTAGTCTAGCGTGTATTATTGTACTACTGACAAAGAGTAGATTTTGACAAGGTCCAATTCTGTATATTTTAATTTATTTTTTTGAGACAAGAGTCTTACTATATCTCTCTCGGTAGAGTGCCATGGCTTTACAGCTCACAGCAACCTCAAGTTCTTGGGCTTAAGTGATCTCTTGCCTCAACCTCCCAAGTAGCTGGGACGATAGGCACCCGCCACAACGCCTGGCTATTTTTTGGTTGTAGTTGTCTGTGTTGTTTAGCAGGCCCTGGGCAGGCTTGAACCCACCAGCTTTGGTATATGTGGCTGGCGCCCTACTCACTGAGCTATGGGTGCCAAGCCCAATTCTGTATATTTTAGTCCAAAGAGAGATGGCTACTAATATATTCTAGCCAGTTCTCAGGCAGGGAATACCTGACTCATTTATGTGTGATGTGCCTGTAACCTTTGCCACCTCATCTCAGAGATGTAGGAGCATACTCTTTTCTCTGTAGAAATAATGTTTTGATCATTAGATTCCCAGGCTAAACTTCAAAATCATATTAAACTATAACATACGGAGTGGGCACAGTGCCTCATGCCTATAATCTTAAGGACTTTGGGAGACCAAGGCCGGACGATCTTTTGAGGCCAGCCTAGGCAATAGCAAGACTTTGTCTCTATAATAATTAAAAAAGAAAACCAAATAGCCAGCCAGGTGTAGTGATACATGCCCATAGTCCCAGCTACTCAAGAAGCTGAGGCAGGAGGATTGAGTCTGAGGTTCATATAACTAAACAGAACTACCATTTGTTCTGTCCGCTGAATCAAGTGAGATTCCAAATAATAGAATCAAAAAATGTTAGCAGTGCAGCACATCTAAAGCCTGCTGTGGCTCGGTGCCTGTAGCTCAAGCAGCTGTGGCACCAGCCACATACACCGGAGCTGGCAGGTTTGAATCCAGCCCAGGCCTGCCAAACAACAATGACCACTATAACTAAAAAAAAAATAACAGGCTGTGGCAGGTGCCAGTAGTCCCAGTTACTTGGGAGGCTGAGGTAAGAGGATTGCTTAAACCCAAGAGTTTGAGGTTGCTGTAAGCTGTGATGCCATGGCATTTTATCCAGGGCGACAGCTTGAGACTCTGTCTCAAAAAAAAAAAAAAAAAAGGCTGCTGTCTGAAAAGGCCAGTATGACTTGCTAGTTAGACTAGAGCTAGTTTAAGAACATGGATTTTTTTGACTGTGTCCAGTATATTTTCTAGCAGACCATGCATTACCCTTACAGAGCTGTTAGGTAGTAAAACCATAGGATAATCTTTTTTACTTTCATTCACATAGTTCCGTGTTTAAACTATGTCATAGAACCTGAAGATCTTCCTCACCTTCCCTTTATATTGTTGGTGAGCTGTTAGTGAACACTCTGGGTACAAATTTGGTCTGGGTGCAGTGGCTTATACCTGTAAACCCAGCATTTTGGGAGGCCAAGGTGGGTGGATCACTTGAGCTCATGAGTTTGAGACCAGCCTGAGCGAGAGTCAGACATCATCCCCCACCCCCCGCAAAAAAAAAAAAAACCCAGCTTGGCATTGTGTTGAGTCCCTGTAGTCCCAGCTACTTCGGAGGCTGGGGCAAGAGAATCACTTGAGCCCAAGGATTTGAGGTTGCTGTGACATCAGGGCACTCTACCAAGAGCGACAAAGTGAGACTCTGTCTTCAAAAAAAAGTATGCAAATTTGGACGTTCTGTACTCTACATATCTTCTATCAGAGTCGAATGGTTTTTTAATCTCAGCAGATGACCAAAGTACTATTCAACGTACTATTCTGTAAAGAAAATAGAAATTTTATATATGAATTCTTTTAGATTTCCTTAGAGACTTTTTTTTAAACAACAAAAAAATCTAAGCCATCATCTTTAGAATACTGTGCATCAGGGATTACTTTATGTTTTCAACAATCCTTTGAGAATTCTATTCTCTCTAGGTTAGATGAGAAAATAGAGACTTTGAGAAATAAACTTGCCTAAAGATCATATGGTTATGTAGGAAAAGCCAGTTTCAGGTACAGGCAGTCTTGACTGGAGAGCCATTGTTTTTCCAGATTTACCTGTCATCACTCTTCTCCCTTTTTGTCTCTGGAGAAACTTTACCTTTTTGCCAAGCTAACTTGCTTCCCATTTCTTTTTTCTAGATCCTTGCCTCATAAGTAATTGTGCCTGCTTTTATAGTTCCAGTCTTTCTCTAACTTCCCTCAGTATCCAAACTTACTCAAGATTTCCTTCCATCCTAAAACAGCAAAATAACTTTTTAAACCTCCCCTCCCTCAACTAGAGCTACTTCCTTCCTCATCTTTATCCTTACAATCTCTATGACATTTCAGTGCCAAAATTCTTGAAAGAGTAGTCTATTGACTGTTCTGGACTATTTAGTAAGGTTACTGTGATTACTTTATTGATAAATTCAGTGGATACCGCAGGGGTTTTTTTGTTTGTTTTTTTGTAGAGACAGAGTCTTACTTTGTCCCTCTCAATAGAGTGCCAAGGTGTCACACAGCTCACAGCAACCTCCAACTCCTGGGTGTAGGTGATTCTCTTGCCTCAGCCTCCCGAGTAGCTGGGACTATAGGCACCTACCACAATGCCTGGCTATTTTTTTTTTTTGTTGCAGTTTGGTCAGGGCTGGGTTTGAACCCGCCACCCTCGGTATATGGGGCCAGTACCCTACCCACTGAGCCACAGGCGCCGCCTGATAACCCCAGTTTTTATTTAATTTTTTTTTTTTTTTTGAGACAGAGCCTCAAGCTGTCACCCTGGGTAGAGTGCTGTAGTATCACAGCTCACAGCAACCTCAAACTCCTGGGCTTAAGTGATTCTCTTGCCTCAGCCTCCCAAATATAGGTGCCCACCACAACACCTGGCTGTTTTTTGGTTATAGTTGTCATTGTTTGGCAGGCCCAGGCTGGATTCAAACCTGACAGTTCTGGTGTGTGTGGCTGGCACCTTAGTCGCTTGAGCTACAGGAACTGAGCCTATTTAAATTTTGTAATAGTTAATGTTGTTATTCATTTTCATTAGCTTCTGATAAACTGCTTTCCCATATCTCAGATCTAGTGTTTCCTAACTTTATTAGAATGTTTTCAAACAAATTATAGACTCTTGTATTAAAATCAGCAGTGCAAAAGATTGCAGATAAAATATATAATCAAGGCCAGGTATCATGGCTCATGCCTGTAATCCTAGGACTATGGAAGGGTAAGGTGGGTGGATCCTTGGGGTTAGGAGTTCGAGACCAGCCTGAGGAAGAGCAAGACTCTTCCCCACTCTACTAAAAATAGAAAAATTAGGCTCAGTACCTGTAGCACAGTGGTTATGGCGCCAGCCACATGCACCAAGGCTAGAGGGTTTGAACTGGCCTGGGCCATCTAAATAGTAATGACAATTGCAACAAAAAAATAGCTGGATGATGTGGCAAGTACCTGTAGTCCCAGCTACCTAGAAGGCTGAAGCCAGAGAATCACTGAAGCCCAGGAGTTTGAGGTTGCTGTGAGCTGTGATATCATGTACTCTGCTGAGGATGACATAGTAAGACTCTGTCTCAAAAAAAAAAAAAAAAAAAGAGACCAGATGTGGTGGCTCGTGCCTGTAATCCTGGCACTCTGGGAGGCCAAGGCGGGTGGATTGCCTGAGTTCACTGGTTCAAGACCAGCCTTAGCAAGAGCAAGACCATGCCTCCATCTCTAAAAATAACTAGGTATTGTGGCAGACACCTATAGTCCCAGCTACACCCAAGTTGCTGGGAGCTATGATGGCAGAGCACTCTACTGAGGGTGACAGAGTGAAACTGTGTCTCTAAAAAAAAAAAAACAATTAAAAAAATACATATATACAAAATCAATATATACTATCACAAGCAAAAAATTATTTTATAGTATTATGATGAATGACTTTTTGTTGTTGTTGTTTTTAGAGACAGAGTCTCATTTTATCACCCTCGGTAGAGTGCTGTCGCATCACAGCTCACAGCAACCTCCAACTCCTGGGCTTAGGTGATTCTCTTGCCTCAGCCTCTCAAGTACCTGGGACTACAGGCACCTGCCACAGTGGCCAGCTATTTTTTTGTTGCAGTTTGGCAGGGGCCAGGTTTGAACCTGCCACCCTTGGTATATGGGGCCAGCACCCTACTCACTGAGCTATAGGCTCTACCCTATGAATAACTGTTTTTCATTGTTAGGAAGTAACAAGTAGTTTTGAGAATAGAATTTTCTTTTTCTTTTTTTTTTTAGACAGAGTCTCAAGCTGTCACCCTGGGTAGAGTGCCATGGCATCACAGCTCATAGCAACCTCCACCTCCTGGGCTTAAGCGATTATCTTGCCTCAGCCTCCCGAGTAGCTGGAACTATAGGTGCCCACCACACGTCCAGCTATTTTGGGGTTGTAGTTGTTGTTGTTTGGGAGGCCTGGGCTGGATTCAAACCCGCTGGCTCTGATGTATGTGACTGGTGCTTTTAGCCACTTGAGCTACAGGTGCCAAGCCAGAGAATAGTATTTTCTTACATAATAATAAGCATTCCACATTAGGTGCTACATTAAATGTGTTACTATATATATTATTATCACAGTATAATACAAGAATTTGTTTCAAACAGATACATTATAGCAAAAGAAAGAATATAGACTGTGTATATTGCAATATTCAGGCATTTAGGCTACTGCTAACATTATTAATTACCCATCCGGACAGGGCACCTAATTTTTCTGAAAAACAGATGTCTATGCTTTGCTCATATTTATTTTTAAAAGTCTGACTTCTTAGGCTTAAGAATCAAGGACTCTGTTTTCCACTTAAAACTTCTTTATTCGGCTCGGCACCTGTGGCTCAATCGGCTAAGGCCCCAGCCACATACACCTAAGGTGGCAGGTTCGAATCCCCAGCCCGGACCTGCCAAACAACAATGATGGCTGCAACCAAAAAATGGCCGGGCGTTGTGGCGGGCGCCTGTAGTCCCAGCTACTTGGGAGGCGGAGGCAGGAGACTCGCTTGAGCTCAGGAGTTGGAGGTTGCTATGAGCTGCGATGCCATGGCACTCTACCCAGGGGGATAGCTTGAGGCTCCGTCTCAAAAAAAAAAAAAAAAAGAACTGTGGACAAAATCCAGTATATACTCATATATTATAATATGCAGAAATATTTTCTAATTTTCCTATGAGTTCTTCTTCAAACCATGGATTATTTAGAAATGTACTATTTAACTTCGAAGTATTTGGGACTTTTGTGTTGATTTATAATTTTCCTTGGTTGTAGTGAATGAAATGTTCTATAAAATTTTAATATTTTGAAATTTGTTGAGACTTACTTTATAGCCCAGGATACGTGTATGTTCTATTCTAGTGAATTCTTAATATGCATTTTGTTCTGCAGTTGTCAGGTATAGTGTTCTATAAAACATTAGTTACATAAATGCGGCTGATAGTAATGTTCAAATCTTTTATTTACAAATTAAACTTAATAAGTTTTCTATTTGAAATATCTCACACTTACAGAAAATTTGCAAGTATAGCACAACAAAATTTTTTTCCTGAACCATTTAAGAGTAATTGCTGACCTGAGGCCCTACTACATCCAGATTTTGTAATGTGTATTTTCTAGAAACAAGAACATTATCAACATTACCACAATACAACCATCAAAATCAGGTGATAAATATTGATACAGTACTACCAGGTAATCCTGAGACCCCCATTATTACCCCAATAATATACTTAACTATTAAGTTCAAAATTACACGTTTCATATAATTGTTAAGTCTAGTCTTCTTCAATCTGGAAAAGTCTTACTCTTTCCTCGCTTTTAATGGCATTATCACATCCAGATTACAGGCTGGATATTTTATATAGTGTCCCTCAGTTTGGGTTTGTTAGATATCTTCTCATGATCAGCGTTATGTTATTCGTATTGGTAGAGATACTATGCATAGAGGGGATGCTGTGGTCGTCTCACCAAATCCTATTACATGTCACACGGCTTTGGGTTTTTTCCCATTCCTGATGATGTTCACTTGCTCAGTTAAGGTGCACTGTAGGTTTTTCACCTTTTACTCAATAAACATTTTGTGGGAGGGTACTTTATATAAATATCTTAATGTTTCCATTATTTGATAATAGTGTAGCTACTCCAACTTTCTTACATTTACTCATTCTAGGCATATTTTTTTCTGTCCTTTTACTTTCAACCTATCTGTGTCTTTATATTTAAAGCGTATGTTTTATAAACGATAAGCATCTCTTATAGACTTGCTTTTTCTAAATATAGTCTGACAATATCTGCATTTTAATTGAAATGTTAGTCCATTTACGTTTGATAAATTATTGGTATGGTTAAGTTTAGGTCTTTCATCTTATTATTTTTATTTGCTATTTGAGCCATCTATATTTGTTCCTCTCAACTTGTTTTCCTGCTTTCTTTTCCATTAATCAGTTTTTTAAATATTTCCTCTGTTGGCTTCTTAGCTATACCTATGTATTATTTAGCTGTACTGGAGAGGATGCTATAGGGTTAACAGGATGCATCTTTTACTCAGCACATTCAAATGATCTACTACTCAGAAAATATAAATTATCATAATTATGTCATTCCATTGAATTTGGTAGTCATTGTTTCTGATGAGATGTGCACCATTATTCCTCGTGTTGCTATATGTTTGATGGTGATTTTTTTTGCCCAATATTTTCATTTTAGCTTTGGCTTTTAGCAGTTTGCCTATCAGCTTCTTAGATGTGGTTTTCTGTATATTTTGGGACTCACTGAGTTTCTTTAGATTTAAAAGTTGTTGTTTTCACCAAATTTCAGTCATTATTTCCCAAATACTCTATTCTCTCTTCTTCTGGGACATCAGTTATACAGATGTTAGATTCTTATATGTTGTCCTGCAGATCATTGAGGTTCTATTGATTTTTTAAAAATCTTTTCCTTTTCTTCAAATTACATTGCTTTATTGATCTATGTTGAAATTCACTGATCCTGTCTTCTGCTTTTTAATCTACTATTAAGTCCATGTAAAAATTTTTACAGTTCAGATATTGTACATTCCAATTCTAGAATTTCTAATTGGTTCTTTTTATAGTTTCACTTATCTCTGCTGAAATTGTGTCTCTCTCTCTTTTTGACACAGTCTTACTTTGTCTCTCAGGCTAGAGTGTCATGGTGTCATTGCTCACAGTAACCTCAAACTCTTGGGCTCAACTGATCCTCTTCCCTCAGCCTCCTAAGTAGCTGGGACTACAGGTATCTGCCAATACAAGACTATCCACCAATACCTAGACTATAGGTATTGCTAATTTTTTAGTAGAGACAGTCTTACTCTTCCTCAAGCTGATCTTGAACTTCTAAGCTCAAGTGATCTACCCACCTCAGCTTCCCAGAGTTCTAGGACTACAGGTGTGAGCCAGCAGACCCAACCAAGATCTTTCATTTTATGGAATTATAACCATCTTTCTCTTAAGTCCTTGAAAATATTTGTAAAACTACTGTAAAGTCCTGATATGCTAATTTCAACATCTGGATTATCTTGAAATGTTTATATTATGTTTTATCTTAAAATTGAATTCTATTTTTTTGTTTATTTATAGGGGTAGTAATTTTTTATTGTGTAGTCAGAATTGTGGATGATACCTTATAGGGACTCTTCATTCTGTTATCTTTCTTTAAAGAGCTTTGGGGGAGGCGCCTGTGGCTCAGTGAGTAGGGCGCCAGCCCCATATACCGAGGGTGGTGGGTTCAAACCCAGCCCCGGCCAAACTGCAACAAAAAATAGCCAGGCGTTGTGGCGGGCGACTGTAGTCCCAGCTACTTGGGAGGCTGAGGCAGAAGAATCGCCTAAGCCCAGGAATTGGAGGTTGCTGGAGCGACTCCACTGCACTCTACCAAGGGCAAAAAAGTGAGACTCTGTCTCTATTAAAAAAAAAAAAAAAAAAAAAAACCCAAAGAGCATTGGGAGGGGTTTGTTTGTTTGTTTTACAAGGCAGTTAAAATTGATTAATCATACTGAACTTGTTGAGTATCTATTTTTCCCTTGTCTTTAGTTGAATGGTTAGCCTGGGTTCTTAGTCCTGGTAACTAGTATATACTTCTAAGCCATGGCTTTTCTGAGATTTCAGAGGGAAGTCCAAAATGTGTATTAAGTCCTCTAACCAAGTGGAATTTAAACTCCACATTCTACTCCTCTGCCTCTGTTAGTAGCTAAAATCCCTGATCAGCTTTTTCAGCCTTCCTTTTGTGGGTTTCTGAAGACTTCTTGGGGTTTCCTCATAAATCTTCAATTCTGGGGATTTTAGGGGAGTTTATATGCATATCTGGGGCTCCCCCAATTTGGCTCTTTTTCTCCATTTCTGTTGTTTCGTAATTCTAATCCAGACTACCACATCTATTGTCTAATCAACTGAAGTAGCCTAGCAGTCTCCGTGATTCAAGTCTTTCTCCTCTTCAAACCATTCTTCACAGTATAGCTAGATTTCATTTCCTCATTTAACAGAAGTCATCGAGCTTTTCCCAAAAGACAATACTGTCAAGGAATCAAGCTACCACAGCTGCTAGGTTGGATTGGCACATAGATTCAAATAGATGACAAGTCCAAATTAATTTAGACAGTGTGTTATTTGTAACACAGCAAGCAGTATGAGCTTCATGTTTGCGTTTGTTTCCTTTGCCCTGGAGTCCCGTAAGGGCTGTGTCACACCTGAGGAAACTTGAGCTTAGAAAACTCCCAGACTTACATCTGGGCTGTGAGCAAATCTGCCCAACATTTGCCTCCAAATGAAACACTATCTTTTAATCCTGGTCAGCAAAGAAATCCATCCTGTAACCTGAAAGGAGGTACTATCTCTAGCTTCCAAAGCCATTTGCTATGCAGACATCCTTGAAAAGATAGTCCAAATTACCAGACATGTAGAAACACTGTGGAGAGTTGCCACCAAACAAGTGCAAGGATAAAGCCAAGTTATGTTAGATCAAGCTATCAGAAATATGTCCGTCTGCTCCCTACCCCAATTATCTTTTTCCTTTTCCTCTACAATGATAAAAGAATCTCAATTCTTATAATTGTTTATTATAGACATAAATTTCCATGGTAGGTTTTAAATCTTTCATCCTGCAACAAGATAAAAGCCTGAAAACCAGAATTACCTTGGAAGTGTTGGTCTGACACTTTTTAACACTAAACTGGAAAGATAATATCTGCAAATGCATTACCTGTTTATAATTAACAATTTATGTATACTTTGAACTACTACCCAAAGGAGTTAGGTTTCATCAGAGGAGGAAGAGACTAGAGATATACATCATGGTTATAACTACAAGGGTCTTACACCCAAGATAAGAGTAGGCATAAACTTGAAGAGGGTATAATCTTACAAGTTAGTGTTAGTATGTTAAGTGTCCCTCACAATTAGGTTAGGCCCTAAGTGCTTCTCAGGTTCAGAGGTGTGAGTAATTATCAAGGAAAGCTTTTAGGGAACATTGCATTATTATTCTTCCTCCTGGGGGTTAAGAAGCACTTATTGTAATGCTTAACACTTTGATTTGTACTTTGATTGTACTTACTGATGTCCACTGAACTTAATACTGTAGTCACAATGGTAGCTTTACATTGTTCAGGGGGTCATTTTAAAAAGCCTAGCTAGAGTCCTGCTACTTATTTTATAAGTATGTGATTTCCCTCTATTAAAATCTTTCCTGCCAGTTAAGTTTGAAAACTCATCCTAGAAAAAGTGCTTCCTACATCATTACGAATATCACTATGTTCACTAAGTCCTCCCCTTGGGAAGCTGTGTACCAGTACTAGTGCCTGGTCCACCATTCAAAGCAATTTTGAAACTCTCTTCTGGAATGGGCATCAGAGCTATTGTCATAATATCCTTGATGTCCTGAGTCATCAAAATGTCTTCCTTTCAATATTTCCTCTACCTTTGGGTAAAGGAAAAAAGTCACTAGGGGGCAGATCAGGTGAGGAGGGAAGGTGTTCCAATAGAAGTTATTGGTTTACTGGCTAAAAACTCACTCACAGACAGTGCTATGTGAATTGGTGCATTGTCATGTTGCAAGAGCCATGAATTGTTAGCAAGAAGTTCAGGTCATTTTTATCTAACTTTTTCACATGGTCTCACCTCTCAAAAGGTCTCAGCGAACCTCAGCTCTCCTTTACTTTGTTCATCACTGAGCTCCTTCAGGACCATTTTTGCACAAACCTTTCTCAAGCCAAGCTTTTCAGTTATGATTTCCTGACTGTTTCTCTATTGATGTTTACTTGGTCTGCTACACTTCTCATAGACAGCTGACGATTTTTGGCACATAATTCAATGAATTTTTGCAGTGTTTCCATCAGTTCTGCTTGTTACTAGCTGCTCTGACCATTCTTCATCAGTGAAATTTTCTCTCATCACAGAAAAATGTTTACTCCATTTGTATACTATCATTTTCTTCATGGCATTATCCCCATAAACTTGGACTAACATGTCCCTGATCACACTTTCACTCTTGCCAAGTTTAACAAGAAATTAATATTTGTGCATTACTCTAGTTCAAGTTCCTGTATTCCCACGACTGCACATAAAAACACACAATAACAATAATGATCACTACTCAACAAGACACCACCACATGCCAACACGGACACAGCTTAGAAATGCTGTGATTCCACAGTTGTAAAACCTTACTGAGCTTTTTGTACAGTGCTGCCAGTGCAAGCACATGGTGGCAAATTCAGAAACTTAAATTATCAGTCCTCGTAAGTGGCTTCTATTTCCTATACTGAACCTGAGGAATTTGAAATTTCTGATGAGTGTTAAAAAAAATGGACTAATTGCTGGGTGCAATGGCTCACACCTGTAGTCTTAGCACTCTGGGAGCCCAATGTAGGTGGATTGCCTGAGCTCGGGAGTTAGAGACCAGCGTGAACAAGAGCGAGACCTTGTCTCTATTAAAAATAAAAATAGCCAGGTGTTGTGGCAGGTGCCTGTAGTCCCACCTACTGGGGAGGCTGAGTCAAAAGAATTGCTCAAGCCCAAGAGTTTGAGGTTGCTGTGAGCTCTGACATCAGTACACTCTACCTAGGGCAACAGAGTAAAACTCTGTCTTAAAAAAAAAAAAAAAAAAGGAATCAAATTTAGACAAATGGGAATGCCAATAGAATTTCAGTTGGGGGGAATAGAGTGAGCAGAAATGGCATGGCATTGAGGAACATTGAGGAAGTTGATTTCAGAAGAGAATAATACCCCATGATTGCATTAATGTACACAGTTATACAGTTTAATTTCTTTAATAGGAAATTTAAAAAAAGAAGAGAATAATAGATTGGAATTTCCTATCATACAGATTTTTTTTACTGTCTGTCCCACGTAATCCTAATTTTTCCATTTCCCTTTTTCTGTCTTCCTTCTCCTTTCTTCCTACATAACACGTGTCTATATTTTAAATTTTCCATGCCACACAGCAGCATTCCCATACATTGTTTACTCATTTTAGTATCCTTCAGAGTAGAAGTTGCTGCACCTCCAAAGTTTTGTTCTTTCCACTTAGTATTCTGCTGTTAGGTCAGCAGAGTCATTCTTGAAGTTGGCTCTGTTACTAAGCAGACTCATTCATAAATTTAGTCTCCTTGGACAAAGTAGATTTATTGTGGGCTACCAGAAAATCCTCCCCAGACGTGCATGACTTGGGAGGCTTTGAGCTTTACAGCTCTGTTTACTACCACCTGATTCTATCCAGAGCCATATCTCTTATCCATTGGCAGAGGAGAGCTAGGGATGAGATGGGGAATTTGAGTCGGTGATAAGCATGAGAGTAATGTGATGGGCTTGTAAAAGATGAATGCAAGGCCCATTTGAGGCACTGAGTTAGATATTTCACAATAGCTGTAGGCAAATTGTAGGTCCTAAGATACAAAACCTCAAGTCCAACCTACATTTGATGTTTAGCATCTGTAGTATTTGGTGAGCCATCGTGAGGCACAAATCATTTACTTTTGATAAAGTACGTTGAAAAGAAGCTTGATTAGAAGAAAAACCCCTGCTTCATGTATACCCTGTAATTTTGTTTTCCTGGCATTCATTCTCAATGTTTTATATTACCCATTTCTCAGTAGCTTGACTTCTTGTTAATAAATGTAGTTGCAAGTCACTTTTTCCTTTGCTTTGAGAAGGTTTTTTTCTCAAGCATATTCTATCAAGTTTATTTTGTCCAGGCAAAGTGAGGCTGGATATTCAGCAGCTCTATATTTCTTATTTAAAAAAATAGAAATTATAAAATTTTAAAAAGAACTTGAAAGTCATTTAGCACTGAATTTCCCAAGAAACATTCCCATGAAATGTATGAAACATGGGTCCCCTGGTCAAATAAGTTTGGGAAATCCTGTATTCTCCTTCTTGGAAATGCACAGTGCATTTAGAGGCTCTGAGAAGTTGCACACTAAAAAAAACCTGTTCATTTTTTAATCCAGTTTTTCTCATAATTGTTTGATCCTAATACTTTATTTTAGCATACACTAATAGTGTTTAAGGAACTGATGATCTGTAACACTTCAGTAAATACTAGTTTATAACTTAATTGAACTCTTTCATTTCATAGCTGAGGGAAACTGATGTCCGGAAAATTGTCCTATTCATCACATCTAAAAACAATGCCTTACCCAAAGTGGGTGGTTAGTAATTGTCTGATAGATTGAATGATATGTTTATGTTTAGAGCCAAGACCCAAATCTAGATGTCCTGACATATCTGTAGCATTTAATAATGATAAGTCAGTTATATTTTTATTCACCACTATTTAAGCTAATGATACATACCAAAAATATTATTGCTATAAAAAGTGTCATATGCTAGCTGAAAAGATAAACTAAAAAGCTGAAATAAAGTTTGTTGATGTTTTAAATTGTTTTAGACTACAATTCTCTAGCTCTTTAGTCTATAATGGTGTCAAATGTTGGTCTCTTGATATTGTTCAGAGCACTCTGGGTTTTGAAAAGCCAGTTCAAGTCTGTCTAAACACATCTGAAAAGGGAATTTTCTGAAGCTTTTTCTATTCCCATGATTCTCACAAAATTCTTCAATTCATTCTAGTCTAGAAAGTAATGGTTCTTCCATAAAGATGTGCTAATCCCAAGGTGATCACAAAAAAATGGATTTTGCCACCTCTGAACAGTTTCCCTTCCTTGTTTTTGTGTTTGTTTGTTTGTTTGTTTTCTTTTTAAGTGTGCTTGTTTGGTATGTTACCTCCAAGACAATTATTTTTTTTCATAAAACATTATGCTGTATACAAGAAACACCTCAGAATTTTTATTTTTCAGGACTCCATTTTGACATGATATTTTTGGATCATTGCCATACTTAGCTAACTTGTATTTCAGTAACACCAAAGAAGATCTCTTCGAATGAAATTCTTAAATTGTGCTTGACCTTTCTGGTCGGAAGCGAGTTTAAGTTAGATCATATCTCCCATTGTCTTGCCATCACTTAGAAATGCTACCATTTGTTGAAGAAAAAATTGTGACTTTAGAAAAGGAACAGTAGAGTAAAGAAAAAGCCCTGTCTCTTTTGTTTATCTTCAAAAGTCTGGGCATAGTTTTTATTGCTGGAAATGAACATGTATCATTATTGGTGTGTGGGGGTTCACGTTACTATCAGAACTTTTTATGGTCACTCTGCTGATTACTTGATACAACCCAGTATATTGTGCTGTGTTTTTTCAACTGCCTTTGTAAACACAGTAGCCTTAATAGATCATTTCGAAGGAAGCTGCCATCCTGCTGCATCTGTTGGTAGCTTTCTTTCAGGTTTCTGACATATCCTTAATCTGATGCTCAGCCTTGTCATTTGGATCAATAGTAAACTAGATAAGATGTCTTCTACTTGCAAGGCTATGGCTATAAAAGGTATTTGAAAAATAAATTCACTTTTTATGTCCATGCCACAAACCTAGGGAGTACTAATTTGTCATTTGTCTCTCCATCTGTCTGTAAACAGTCACCTAAATTGGTTATTGATGAAAATAAGGTGAATTATACTTGAACGAGAGTAATATAGAAATAAACTTCATAGTAAATTTCTTAGATTCCTACAAAAAGGTGACATCTGTTGACTGTTAACTTTAATCTCTATTTTAAAATAGTAACCAATTTTATATTATTTTCTATTCCAAATCATCATAATACTAACAATTAATTATAGTTATAAATTATACTTTACAAACCAATCATATATAGTATTTAATCTTCATAACCTCTATAACATAACTATCCATTTTACAATTTGTAATGCATTTGTTATTCATTCAAAAAATATTCATCTAATGCTTATATATATGAGGCACTGTGGTAGGCTGTTAGGCACTACAGATTCTGTATATAAAAGAAAATTTTCACAATAGAATACGTTAGAATTGTAGCATTGTAATGTTTGAAGGAATTCCAATAATCATCTACTCGAAACTTCTCATTTTACAGGAAACTGAGTTGCAGACAGTTTGTGAATCATGGTCTTCTTAGGCTCCTTAGTGGCAGTTTTTTTCTATTATATGATATAAACTGATAACTTTTTTAAGAGACAAAGTCTTGCTGTATTGCCCAGGATGGCCTTGAATTCCTGGGCTCAGGTGATCCTCTTGCCTCAGCCTCTTCAGTAGCTAGGAATACAGTGTGCACTAGTGAGCCCAGCTTAAGTTGAAAATCTTTTCAAACTAAACCCATAGTTAATCTTTTTGAATTTATGTCTCTTCATCTATGACAGTGATAATAATTCTGGCTTTCACAACAGAGATTTTGTGAATATTAACTAGGACGTGATGATGGAGCATTTTGAATTTTAAGTGCAATGTGGGGATAAGAAACAGCTCCTTATAGACAAGAGACAGTGAAAGAGTCTATCAAAATGTAAACCATGGATACCTCAGGGTTATTCTGAATTTTTTTCAGTGACTATGGTATTACTTTTATAGCAAAAAAGTTATTTTTTCCTAAGTTTCTATTTTAACATAATTTCATAATTATAGACAGGTTGCAAAAATAATGGGAAGAATTTTCATGAATTCTTCACTCAAATTCCCAAATGTGCACTTTTTACCACAAGTGCTTAATCTTTCTCTGTATTCTTCTCTCTTAATATGAGTATGTAGACATGTCTTCTGAATCATTTCAATGAGTTGTAGATATGATACTCTTTGTGTCCCCAAATCATCAGTACATATTTCATAACAAAGCCATTCTCTTACATAACCACAGTTCAGTTATCAAAATTAGGCAATTATTGCCTGGCGCAGTGGCTCATGCCTGTAATCTCAACACTTTGAAGCCTAGGTGGATGGATTGCCTGAGCTCATGAGTTCGAGACCAGCCTGAGCAAGAGTGAGACCCTGTCTCTAAAAAAATAGCCGGGTATTGTGGCGGGCACCCGTAATCCCAGCTACTTGGGAGGCTGAGGCAAGAAAATCACTTGAGCCCAAGATTTTGAGGTTGCTGTGAGCTGTGTGACACCACAGCACTCAACCGAGGGCAATGAAGTGAGACTCTGTCTCAAAATATATATATATATATATATATCAGGCAATTACTATTAAATAATATTATCTCATAAAAAAAAATCTTTAGATTTTTTTCCAGTTGTCCCAATAATGCAATCTCTATAAAAGAAAACCCACAATCAGGCATTGCATTTAGTTGTGTCTTTTTAGTCTGTTAATCTACAACAGTTTCTTAGTCTTTTTTGTGTGTGCACCTGCAGACTTCATGATGTGCACATTTCTAACCATACAGGCCAGTTAAATGGTAGCATATCCTTCATCTTTAATTTGTCTAATGTTTACTTAGGATTGGATTCAAGTCATGCACTTTTGGTGAGAATCCCACAGGAGTATTGTGCTCTCAGCACATCTTATTAGGAAGCATGTGATGTCACTGTGTCCCAATAATGGTGATATGAATTTTGATCCCTTGTATGAAACAGTATCTGCCAGGTTCCTCCACTGTGACATCACTGTTTTTTCTTAAATTAATTTCTTCCTGAAATTCATAAGTTTCTTATGGGGCAATCATTTGAAATTATGTAAATATCCTGATACTCTTCAAACTCACCCTCTACTCTTAGCATCCTTTGACCACTCCCACCTGAATCAGTTATTATTATGATGGTTGCCAAATGGCACAAGTTATTTTTAAAATCACTGCTTATTCCAGATATAAAATTAGATGTATAGTTTGCTTAAAATTATAAAAATAAGGTCTCATGTTAAACAAAGAAGCTAAAACAGGAATAGAAGAGAATACACAGAAATGCTAGCAGAGCGTATGTTAGGCTTAGGGAATAGAATTCTAAGTGTTCTTTCCTCTTACTTTATTTCCTTGGTTTTTAATAGTTTTTCAAATTTTTCAATACATGTAAAATTTATAATTTTTGAATGGCTTTCTAATTTATAATTTTGAATGGCTTTCAAGGCTTTACTTCTCTTTAAGTAAAAGGCTTGAGGGAGATACTAAAATACTGGTTAAATAATTGTGATGTGCTTGTACTTAGAAGAACTCTTAGAATTAAAACATAGCTGCAGCAAACAAGGCACCTATCCTGGGATAAATGACAAGTTGGCACATCTAAAATGGTGTTTGATCTGCAGATCTTTCTTCCCTTCTCTGATCACTAAGCTCTACCAGTATGCTTTAGCAACCCAGTGGCCTCTCTCTTCATTTCAAATAGAAGAGTCTAGAATGGTGGCAGACAAGTGAGGAACAACGTAGAGGTCAGGGATGGAGGTAGGTTTTGATATAATTTTTAAAAGATGGCTAGACTTGACACTAGAAGATAACAGTTCTGAATTCAAGCATCATCACCTATGAGGTTACCATTTTGAATGTGGGTAAGCGTTACCAAGTCAGATTACTAATTATGCTCAGCATTTAATTAAAACCTTTCATTCATAGCCCGAATGAGGATCATTAAAGGTTTTTGAGTGCAATTGAACTTATTTATACATTTATCTTTGCATTTGTCTTCCTGCTGTCTGCAAAATCCCATCCATAGTGTAGAACTGAAGTAGAGAAGACATCAGATGAATTCAGTTGTGTGGAGCAGTCCCCCAAAGGCACACACTGTAGCAAAGTAGGTGAATTGATTTTTTTTAAACTGCATGTTAGGATCAATAAAAGTAAGATGCATTGTTGGAAAACTAAAGATGGAGCCTACAGACTAGGGTGCTTAAGGAGGTAAAAAAGATTTGTTGCACTTACATTCTGAGTTTAATATTAAATTATGATGTTTTGATAACTTTACTTGCAGTCTTACTCAGAAGGCCGATCAGGGTCAGGGTCAGTAAGGAGCACATGCCAGACATATTATAATGGGCGCAAACAATCAGAGCCCAAGGAGCAAATGGCAGGCATTTTGTTAGACTACTTTTATGAGTGGAGACCAATAATGGTATCAGAGAAAGAAACCAATATTTATTGAGCACTCTCTGTGTACTGGTCACTAATTTTTTTTTTTTTCCTTTTTGCCAACAGAAAATGTGAGGCTCTGACAAGTAGCTTGCTCACAGTTAATATAGCCAAAGAAGTACCCAGATCTGACTGGTTCCAAAATCCATTCTGATTTAATTACACCATACCACCTCCCCATGGGGTGGCTTTTCTGGATCCCTTAAAGTGAACTTCAATATGTTAAGATGATGAATTATGTATATTACATTAGGAAAAAGGAAATAAACTCAAAAATTATTAGCTTGTGGAAAGTAAAAAATTATTAGAAATTAAGTGATTGTTGAGCAATTAAAATAAAAAGCATTTAGTTTTGAAGTAGTTATAAAGAGTCAGTCTTCTGCCTTTTAGAATCACAGCATTAAAGAACATTAAACTGGATGAACTTTAGGTCACAATCCAACCTCCTCATTTGTCATGTGGGAGGAAACTGAGGCTAAGAGAAATTCAGCAGTTTGTCTTTGGTTGTGGAAGTGAGCTGGCTGAGACCTCTCTCATGTCACTGCTTTACTTAAATCCTTCAGTACTGCTTCAGAAGACCAAAGGAAAAAGTCCAAACTCCTTACTCCAGCACTTTTCATCATTGAGTTCTTGATTTTGGCTTCCTAGGTACCCGTTCTACTCAATCCTCAGTCATACTAACAATTTAAAGCTTTTATTTGTAGTCACCTCTTCCTTATCCTTCACACACACAGAGCCCTTGCACATCCAGCTCCCTTCCTACTTTGGATTATTGTATATACCCTTTACATGCAGCTCAGGCACTGTTTTGCCAAGAAGCTTTTACCAATCCCTCAAGGCTGGGTTAGACAGACCTCTACAGAATTTTTACAGTTCTCTGCCCTTACCTCTATCATAGGAATGATCTCATTGTCTTATTGCAGTGAATAACCTTAGCATATGGTTTCACTATCCGTTCTGGCCAAAGTGAGGGATGGTGTGGAAATTGTTGCACCATATAAGTGGATCCAAGAAACTTGACATACATAATTTACTAATGTTAGCTTCAGAACATCCATAGGAGAAGCTTCTGGGATCAAATCATTGGGCAGGAGTAGGAATAAGACTTGAAGCTGTCTTTGTATAGTCTTTTGCATAAAAATTAGAAAATGTCTAATGTCAGTATCAAAGAAATGGGGAACAGAAATGAGATGGAGACCTGGACAAGTGCTAAAGTACTGGTGATCCCAAGTCAAGATCCCGTTCAACTGCCATCTTTTTCATGAAGGTGAAGTCGTTCCTGGTCTAACCCTTTCCTCTCCCCACAAGGGAATGAAAGTACATCCTCTGTCCTACTTGTCTCTGCACTCTGTTTTTGTATCATTTTTATGCACTTGCCTGCCTTGCTTATGTTGTACTTTATATGAGTGCTCATCTGTACTGTAAATATTTTTCTAAAGTTTCCACAACCCTTAGCATAGTGTCTGATATAGTAATCACATAAAAAAATAGCTATTGAAAATGTTGAATAAATGGTTGGATTAGATTAGTGCTTCTCATTCCCAATTGCATTTTTTAATCACCTGCAGAAAATTTAAGAAATATTAACTCCAAAGTCCCAGAAATTCTAATTTCATTGATCCAAGATGGGAATTAACTTTTATTAGGCTTCTAAGGATTGCAAACTCCTAGATTATAGACATTGGTTCTGAAAGTGTAGAACCTGGCCTGGCACAGTGTCTCACACTACAAACCTAGCACGTAGGGAGGCTGAGGTGGGAGGATCACTTGAGGCCAGGAGTTTGAGGTTACAGTGAACTATATTGCCATTGCATTCTAGCCCAGGCAATAAAGCAAAATCCTGTGTCTTTAAAAAAAAAAAAAAAAAAAAAAGGTAGAATTCTAGACCAGCAGCTCCAGCAGCTCCTAGAAATTTGTTAGAAATGCAAATTCTTAAACCCCACACCAGACCTAGAAAACCTGAGAAACTCGGGAGGGCAGATCCCAGTGATTTGTGTTTTTAGACCTTCCAGATGATCCTGACACATGCTAGATTCTGAGAATGACTACTTTTGCTAGAGTATCAGACTACAGAAATGTTGCCTATAGACAAAATATCAACTATGACAAATAGAATATACTTTATAACCATCCCAAAAGGTTGTGCTAGCTTACAGCATCACTCTAAATAAACTAGGGTACCTCTGAAGAACAATAGAATTATCTTTGTAGAAAAAAAGCATGACTACCTTTTATAAAATTTTTCAATATTTATTTTTCTGTTAGTCTTCTAATATGAAATACTCTCCACTGGGAGCACCAATTTTCATAATATCCTAATAAAATAAGCCATGTTTTTTAGGAAAAGCACAATGAAAAATCTGGCATTGGGTAAAGGAGTCTCAGAGTCAAAAATACCCTTCTGTAGTTTCCTCTCATGGAGAAAAATATTTCTTTGACAGTAAGATTTTCTCTTTCACTTGTGCTGTTTGACGGTGTGCCACTTGATACCTCAGTCTATTCCTGTGGAAACTAAGTGGATGAAGCCAAGGCTTGGAGGAGGCATTGGGGAGAAATATTAGAAGAGTTCAGCCCCAGAGCAACTAAAGACGTTGCCTTTCCTTCAGTCAGTTCCTTTTATAGAGCCAGAATCTTTTTCAAGCTGGAGAGATGTTCTTGGCTGATGTATTGTCTAGCTGTTCTGCCAGATGGATGAACATCTTAAACTTGGAAATAGCAAATAAAGCTCCTAATCTTTCTTTGAAACACCATTCCTTTGCTTAGAGAATTGTTAAATTACTTTAAAAAAATTTTTTTTATTTGCTTAAGATGGCAGTTTGGTGATATGGTTAGCATCATATTCGATGAGTAATTAGAAATTTTAATATTAAAATACAGAATTTAGACTTGACAGAAGTTTAAGGATAGAGGGAAAGTGTCTGTCATTGGGAAAAGTAATACACATTTAATTTCTTTTCTATAGCACAGTGAATTTGTGTCTTTCAGTGACTTGATTTTCTTTTATTTCAGAATTTTAGGGGGTACATATGTTTTTGTTATGCACTTTGTTTTGTACAGATTGAGTTAAAGTTATAAGTGTGCCCTTTACCCAGATAGTGTGGAGTGTGAATATGCCCATCTCCTCCTCCTCCCTCCCCCAGGTTGATTTTCATTGAGATTGACTTCCGCACATGCACTTAAGTGTTGATCAATTAGTTCCAACTTGGTATTGACTATGTGTGTTCGTTTTTCCATTCTTGAGATGTTTCACTTAGAAGAATGCTTTCCAGTTCCATCCAGGTTGTCACAAAAAATACTAAATTGCTGTTTTATTTATGGCTGGATAGTACTCTATACTATGCACATACCACATTTTATCAATCCATGTATACCTGTATTGGTGGGCACTTAGGTTGTTTCCACATCTTTGTGATTGTAAATTGTGCTGCTATAAGCATTTGCATGCAGGTGTCCTTTGTATAAAATGACCTTTTTTCCTTTGGGTGTATACCCAGCAGTGTGATTACTGGATCAAATGGTAGGTCTACTTTAAGTTCCTTGAGGTATCTCCATACAGCTTTCCATAAAGGTTATATTATGTAATGGATTGTACTCAGTGACTTGAATTTTATAACTATTTCCTCTCATATAAAAATGTACTTTAAAGACTAAGAAACCAGAGTATGTAACCAGACGTGTAAATCAACTGAGATGAGAAAATTAAGCTCATGAGAAGGTGCTCCCCTTCCTAATCTCATATACTATGTGTTTCATGTGGTAGTGATATCATATTTACATTGTACTGAGCCATTTATGTGGATATTTAAATTACATTTATATTTTAAGAAGGATGTAGAGATTTATATTTACAGTTTAATGTGCCTTGATTTATATCAGAAAATTAATGCCTTTTGAGAAAAAAATCGAAGCAACTATTAGCATAAACGCCTCATAAACCTGTTCCTTAAATCCAGCCATCTCCTCCAATCTTCAGATCCATATATATCCCCCCTTTTTTTTTGCTAGACATCTCTACATAGATTCTGCTCAGATGCCTCAAACTCCACATGTTAAAAAAGAAAAAACAGAACTCAAAATCTTCATTTCTAGCCCAGATTTTTCTTCTATCTTTTCAGTTATTGGCAGCACGCTTCATCTTGTACCCATTCAGGAATCCTCTTACATATGTAGTATTTCACTAATCTATTCCCTTATTTCCTTTTAGCTCTCAACACTTCTATTCTGAATTGGTGTACTAGTCCCCTAACTGCTCTGCTTGCCTAAAGATTTGTTCCCCTCAAATCAATGCTTCACACAACCCCAGAAACATTGTTTTTTTCTAAAAGCACATATCTAGTCCTCTCATTTCCTTCTTAAACTCTTCATTGCTCCTTGTCTTAGTCTGCTTGGGCTGCTATAACTAAAATGTCATAGATTGAACAGTAGACTTTTCTTTCTCAGTTCTGCTAACAGGAGTCCAAGGTCAAGGAATTGACAGATTCAGTGTCTGGGAAGGGCCAAATTCCTCATTCATAGATGGCTGTCTTCTCATTGTGTCCTCAATGACAGAAAGGGGTGAGAGAGTCATCTCAGGTCTCTTTTATAAGGGTACCTATCCCATTTATAAGGGCACCACTCTTGTGACCTAATCATCTTCCAAAGGTCCCACATCCCATCACCATCATATTGGCAGTTGAAATTTCAACATAATTTTTTTTGGGGGAGGCACATTCTCAGTCTATAACATTCCCTTTTACTAATATGATAAATTTTAGGTTCCTCATCATGCCACATTAGACTGCCCGTTTCTACCTTCTGTCCACCTCTTTAGTCATATTTTCACTTCTTATTACATGGCCTTCCATGTTACAATGATACAGAATTCTTCGCATGGTCTGAGATTTGAATTTGTCCTACACATAAAGTAAAAGGTTAGTCTGTTACTGTTTTGTGGATGCTGACAATAGACATAAGACTCTAGGCTCACAGACAGAGGTGTTTGTTATAGCACAACAAAAAGCATGAGCACGTATATATTTACATTGGTTTCCTTTGCCCCCAAGAAGCATGGAAGAGGTTACAGTGTCCATAGCACAGGGGTTATGGTGCCAGCCACATACACCGAGGCTGGCAGGTTCAAACCCAGCCCAGGCCAGCTAAATAACAATGAAAACTGTAACAAAAAATAGCGAGAAATTGTGGCTGGTGCCTGTAGTGTAATCCCAGCTACTTGGGAGGCTGAGGCAAGAGAATCACTTAAGCCCAAGAGTTTGAGGTTGCTGTGAGCTGTGACGCCACAGTCTTCTACCCAGGGTGACATAGTGAGGCTCTGTCTCAAAAAATAAATAACTAAATAAAAGAAGCATGGAAGGGTTTGAGAGGGCTAGGATGGATACTGCACACAGTGGGTTTCCATCCCAATTGAGCAATACTGAACCTCAGGAATCTACCACTATTATGGTAAGCAATAAGTAAACCCAAAGGAAGAAATAACCTTATCATAACCTCATCTTTCCAGTTGCTTATTATAAATACAGTCCTGAGAAGCTGTATAAGTAAAAAGTGGTCAAGACTTTGCATTCTTGGCATACCCAATTAAAACACACAGGGACACTTCAGGCCCATGGTAGAGTACCTCTTCCAACAACCTGTCCCTCAGCCTAATATTTTCTTGACATGAGTATGCCACTTCATCAGCCATTCTTGATTAATCTAAGAGAAGCTGAGACCAAAAGCTTTAATTGTCTCATAAGGCATTTAATTACCAGGACATCAAGCATTAGAATAAAAACATCCTGTGATACTGACTTCAACTATGTCCCTTGGTATCCTGGACTGACTCATCTGTGAATAAATAACAGGGGAGAGAGTAGGTCTGACTTCAGACAGCCAGGGTGCAATTCTAAGGCCAGTCTGTTATCTATTGTGACCCATGTAAGACAGTTTAGGCCAGTGGTTCTCAACCTTCCTAATGCCACGACCCTTTAATACAGTTCCTCATGTTGTGGTGACCCCCAACCATAAAATTATTTTCGTTGCTATTTCATGACTGTAATTTTGCTACTATTATGAATCATAATGTAAATACCTGATATGCACGATGGTCTTAAGTGACCCCTGTGAAAGAGTCATTCGACCCCAAAGGGGTTGCGATCCACAGGTTAAGGCTGTTCTGCTAATCTTTGATGTCACTGACAATAATTAGAAGTGGTACTAGATGAGCTAGAAAGTAATGTTCAAACCCAATAGAGTAATATTATGGCCTACTGTCCCCCACATCAAACCTGGAGAGGGACAAGTCACTTTAGTTTGGGATTTGTTGGTATACTTAAATCAGGGGTTTAATACAGGGGCTGTATCGGCAAATAGTTTACAACTTTGATTACCACACATGGCATGACCCAAGGCTTCTCAGACAGTAGAAGAGGGATATGTATTTGTATCTACCAGGTTAAAATAAGGTTTTAATCTGATGTGCCAGTCTCTGGGTTTCTATGTGAATTGGGGGCCATGTTAGGAGCCGTCCCTGATGGTATCAAGTATGACGAAAGAATTCAGGGACACCAATGTTCATATGGATTTTCCTGTTTTGTACATAGCACATGGATGGGGATGGTCAACACAGCAGGTCAGATGGCTAGCTTCACCTGCTGTTTGATTCAAGTGGCTAACCGTATCTTTGTTTTCTTAAGATATGGTACTGGATTCAGAGGACAAAGAGAGTATTAATTGCCTTCCCTCCTCCATCTCCCAATGTCTAACTAAGGCATTCCCTTCCCAAATGCTGAGGTTGTTGCTTTCCCTG
This sequence comes from Galagoides demidoff, assembly GCA_963574575.1. Lineage (NCBI taxonomy): Eukaryota > Metazoa > Chordata > Mammalia > Primates > Galagidae > Galagoides > Galagoides demidoff. Next base: position 17,185 of record CAUYQV010058572.1, on the reverse strand, counting down.
TTTAGCCACAAAATTAATGTGTCCCATCTCAGTGCATATGACATCACCTTTTTTTTAATCATCTTCTTATTGTAACTATACCCATACCTTCCATCTAGAAAGGTAAGTGCATATAGGACGTATTTACCCATTAATTATATCTCCCCCCTTGGTGGAGGCACTATGGGATTATTTAGTGAGCAATGTACTCAAGTGGTTCTTGTAGATGTTTATGACCCAGGACCATATCATGAATAGATAAATCCTCGTGAGTGAATCAGAATTAAGCTTGAATCTCTAAGTCACAATTGCCTGGGATACCACCAGGGGATATATCAATCAGGCCAACCTAGGATTGATTTTAGGGAAAATAAAGAAGCATCATAACCAAGAACAGGCAGAGCAGAATTCTGAATTTTCAAATACCTGTATGTAATCCTCCACTCCTTATGCGCTGATTATTGCCTAAGAGTCTGCAAGGAGGAGGTTATTCTTTCTGGGGATGGCCGCATTGAGTAACAAAATTGTCTCATTGGGGACCAAAAGGAAGTAACAGAGGTAAAACCAGAAATATTTTTCAGTTGCTTTTCAAGAAGGCCGTTCTAGCTCTCAACAATCCCTGATACCTGAGGATGTACAGAGCATAGAATGTCCATCAGATATCTTAACTGTTGGCCTGTTATCACATGGTCTTTGCAACAAGAGGCACATGGTAGTCAGACTGTAGATGGTCTGAAAACACAAAAACATGAAACAGTGTAGTTTTAAGGACGTCTGTGCTTTGGCTGGAGTAGGCTATTCCGACTGAAACACCAACACTATAATCTAAAAAATGTCTACAGTGGTGAGACCTGAGGTGGGCCCAGGAGTGAATGATCAACAGTTCTTGCTGGGAACAGGCAGGGGCAGGGCTCCATGTAATGTCACCTCCTTTTGGGGCATCAAAAACAGACCTTTTACTTTATGCCTATTCTATGATGATGGATTCATTGCCTTATCTAGTACAATGATGGGCCCACTGGCAAGTGGCCAGTGACCTGGGCAATGCAGGCTTTTTCAACAACTTGCTCCATTCAGTCTTCTCAGAGAACAGACCCTGGGGCATCTACAAGAGTGACTCAGGGCTGTCCCATTAGCAGCCAGTTTGTTTCCACAGTTCATGGTCCCAAAGAGGAAAGTGTTTAAACTGCCATCTATAGTCTTCCAAGTGGCAACATCCCAAGAACTTAGTGAACATATGACTAGTCTGTGAGAGTATTGCCTAAGATAACAGTGATGGCTTTCATTTCAGTCCATTGCCCTGACTTGGCCATTGCCACTGTTACTCTTCCAGAGTTGTCACTGAGCTTGGAGTAGTTACTGCCTCCTAATGGACACCATCACGTTTTATAATTAGCCAAACCATAAGTAAACCAAGCCAAGACATTAAAACCATTAGGCCAGTGGCTTTGCTTCAGACAGTGGCTGTATCTCTGCATAGTACTTTGTCCTAGTTGCCAAACAAGTGAGGCCACAACAGGGATCAACACACAGTGCAACTGGCTCTGTGCTGTTAGGCAAGGCTTTGCCCTCACTTTCACTTTTGAGCATCTGTTCACACGTCTCAACCAAATGAGCTCCTGATGTTTTCAGTCAACTCAAAGTTCTGTATCAAAGAGCAAGGTCCCCATTTCACTCACCATTCCTGTTTTAGAAATCCCTTGGCTTAGCAGACACAGCATCGCCTTTCAGCTTTGTGCCCCGTCATCATGTAATGTACCTTCCTCTGTCTTCCCAAAGGAAAGTGAGCAAAGACAAAAGCATTATTTGGGCAACATGCTTTAATCCTACCTCTCACCACTCAGGCTCACTAACAGATAAGATGGTGAAGTCCCTTACCCCCATCTTGCCCTCCACCTAGTCATGATCTGCGGGAGTCTTCTCATCCTTGAACCCGAAGATGCCTGAGAATGGACCCACAGGGCCCTTAACATTATTCTTCAAGAAAATTATGTCTCTGTCAGCATCTCATCCTGTTTTTACTGTCTTGTGAGTTCTGGGGTTTAATTTTATCCTACTTATAAGGAAATAACTTAGCTGCAGATACCGACATAAGACACAAGACTCTGAACAAAGATAAAAAGCTTCATTACTGAGGGCATAGCGAGTGCCGTGAGTACCTGCATGTTTGCATCAGTCTCCCTTGCCCCCCAGAAGCATAGACCCAGAGGGCCACAGCACACAGTGGGTTTACAAAACATCTGAAGCCTGCTAAATGTGGATAATTCCCAGCTTTCAGTAAGTAGTAAGCAGCCTGCTCTTTTTCCTAGTGGGTGATATTACTTCATCCCTTGAGATTGCTCACCGCAAACCCTACCCTGAGAAATGGCCATGGTAAACAGGAGTTCAGGGTTTTGCATTCTTGGTATGCCTGCAAGTGTATGCAGGGACTCTCAAGGCACCTTGCAGATAGCCTCTCCCAACACTATTGTAGTATTTGCAAAACTCATTTGTGTCTCCAGCCACCACAGAGAAGTTTGATATCATGAAATTACTGTATTTGTGACCTGTGTGCTTCCTAGGGTTAGGGATTGTTTTTAAAAAATTTACACTGGCTCGGCACCTGTGGCTCAAGTGGCTAAGGCGCCAGCCACATACACCTAAGGTGGCGGGTTCGAATCCAGCCCGGGCCCACCAAACAACAATGACGACTACAACCAAAAAATAGCCTGGGCATTGTGGCAGGCGCCTGTGGTCCCAGCTACTTGGGAGGCTGAGGCAGGAGACTCACTCAAGCCCAGGAGTTGGAGGTTGCTGTGAGCTGTGATGCCACGGCACTCTCCCCAGGGGGACAGCTTGAGGCTCTGTCTCAAAAAAATAAAAAATTTACACTGTAAATGACTTCAGAGTTTATAAATATATAATTACATAAATGCCATTAGAATTAATAACAACTCATGATTCTATGATTTCCAATTTTAAATAATATATTTTTGGTGTATAATATGGTTAGTTTTAGCATGAAGTATGACAAGTTGCCTACTTTATGTTTATATGTGCTATTATAAACATAATTATAATATTTCCAGGGTAAATTGTATATAAACCTATAAATGTGAAAAAATATATCATGAACATTTGTATGTATAGTGAAGCTTGTTTACCCCTCAGCTATAATGAAAGTAAATATAAGCACTGGTAACACAGAGAGGACACGAATGCAAAGAGATTAATTGGGAAACATAGGTCCCAAACTGTTGGTTTTGGGCAAACATCAGGACTCTTTGGTATTTCAGTGGCAAAAAGGGCTTCTATTGGCAGTGTTAGCCAAGTATTGGGCATTGAAGTCTGTTAATTATTTCCCCTAAAGGAGGCAGATAGAGCAAGACACCATCTGTAAAAGGAATTTAAAAATTAAATGACATGAACCTACAAAAAGGGATCAAAATATATGAAGAAATTTAATGCTAAGGAAGCTAAATAATATTACCATTCAGGTTATGATTTTTTTCTTATTGGAAGAGCAGAAACAAAGTAAAAAGATAAGCCACACAAAGAAGTAAGATATTTGCAAAACCAACCAAGAATTCGTATCCAAAATGTACAAAGGACTCCTATAGATCAGTAAGAAAAAGACAAATAGCGAATTTCTGAAATAAGTAAACAATACAAGGTTGTGTACCAAAGAAGGAACAAATAGTAAACAAATATTAATTAAAAAATTCCAGCTCAGGCAGCGCCCGTAGCTCAGTGTGTAGGGCGCTGACCACACACACCAAGGTTGGCAGGTTCAAACCCGGCCCAGGCCAGCTAAAACAACAATGGCAACAACAACAAAAATAGCCACGTGTTGTGGAAGGCACCTATAGTTCTAGCTACTTGGGGGGCTGAGGCAAGAGAATTGCTTAAGGCCAAGAGTTTGAGGTTGCTGTGAGGTATAACACTGTAGCACTCTACCCAGGGCGACAGCTTGAGACTCTTTCTCAAAAAAAAAAAATTCCAACTCAATTAGGGAAATGTACTATATACCTGTACGATGGGCAAAACTTAGCAAGTATGACATAACTGAAAACATATGACAAGGTTGTGGAGAAATAAGAATTCTCATACATTACTGGAGGGAATAGAAGCTGGAGTAGCTACTTTGAGAGCAAATTCAATCCAACAGTTTCAGAAATTCTTGCACCCTTACCAAGCAGATACATAAGAATATTCATTACAGTATTGTTTGTAATAGTGAAAAATTAGAAACATACTAAATATTACTCTAGAGAAGAATAAATATATTATTTTCACATGACAGAATATTTACCCCATGCAAATTTGTGAACCAAAGCAAGTTGGATAAATATCAGAAATATTGTCTTGAGTAAAAGATGGCAAATGATTTAAACAGGACTGTTCATATAAAGATTGAAAACATTTAAAACAATACTAGTAGTTCATGTACGTCTGTGTATGTATATATATGAAATAAAAGAATAAAAGCATGCTTTGGTATGGTAAACATCAAATTCAAGGTAGTCTCCAAAGAGGAAGAAAAGGAAATGGAATTGGTGACAAAAGGAATCATGAAACGTAGCAGTTGTGTTTTAATCGTTAACAGTGAAAAATCTAACGCAAAATATCAAAATATTGCACTCAAAATCTCCATATCATTTTTATTAAGATTAAATAACTATGTAATCCTAGCCTTCTGGGAGTCTGAGGCAGGTGGATTATTTAAGCTCAGGAGTTTGAGACCAACCTGAGCAAGAGCAAGACCCTGTCTCTGCTAAACATAGAAAAATTAGCTGGGCATCGTGGTTGGCGCCTGTCGTCCCAGCTACTCAGGAGGCTGGAGCAAGGGGATCCCCTGAGCTCAAGAGTTTGAGGTTGCTGTGAGCTATGACAGCACAGTGTTCAATGCCAGGGCCACCACAGCACTCAATCCTAGGGCCACTCTGTCACACATGTACAAAAAAAGGAGTTCATCTTAAGAGAACTGGACAGACAAAAATCTAAAGCTAAAATGGGCATTTGGAGTAGGGTGACCAGACGTCCTGCTTTGAACAATTTGTCCTGCGTCCCATGGCGTTTTAAAAAAGTCCTGATTTTTGAAAGAATGCAAGAACGGGCAGGAGAACAAGAAGGGAATATACGGTTTTCGGCTGCCATGTGGCTATTTCACTAGAATATGAGTTTTATATCATTTTTGTTAATTTTATAATGTTAAACTGTAATAATAACAAATAATTGTTGAGAAGTAATTATTGAGAACTGCTTATCAAAGTTTGCATTGTTGTCAGGCTCCACCCCCGCCCCGCCCCCCAGCCATGTTGTCCCACTTTACAAATGTTAAAATCTGGTCACCCTAATTTGGAACTGATTTCTTTCCCAGATTTATTTTGATTGCTGTTCTCCAGGTCAGAGAATTTTTTCATTCTCTTTCCAGAGATGGTACGCTTTTTTGTGCATTTGGGGAAAATTCAAATATTATAATCATTTGCATGACAGACAAAAGAGGCTCTTGTTAATAATTATAGGAAGATTAGAATGAGAATTAAGACAACCTAATGAAAAACAAAAAACAAGAAAAACATTTTATTCACTGTTTCAGAAGCATTGGGAAATTTTTCACATTTCAGAGGCACAAAGGACCTGATCATATCAGAGTAATGTCCTTTCAGTGACTAAAACAAGACCTTTCTGTAACTTCAGCTCTCTTACTTCTTGCTCAACCTACCATCAGAGTTTTCTTAGGAATCTCCTTCTCTCTTATACTATTTCCTGTCCAGTCAGAAATTACAAAAGCAGATGCCAAAACAAACCATCCTCACTTGAGGACAGTTTCAGGGAGTGCCCTTATGGAGGCTGCTCTGAGTAATTACCTTCCAAATCCTCCCCAAAGTATTTGTCTCGTAAGATTATTCCTAAAAACTTAACAAGTCCTTGGTTTAAGCAATATTGAGGAAATGTTTAGACATTTTGTTAGCTTCGTATCAAGAGGACTTTGCAGGAAGCAAAGTGGCCTATAACAGGGTGGCCCCAAGGGTGGAGACAACTCTCAGAAGGTTGTCAAATTAGCTTACTATGGTACACTAGAATCTTCCCCTTTTGTACTGACACTGGAGACATTTTTCTTTTTTTAACTCTTGAAGTCCTCTGTCCCTTCTGCTCTTTTAATCAGTATGTATTTATGAGACCAAGGAGGTTGATCTCAGACCGAGTGAATTATATTATTTCTGTAGATAATATCCTGTGAGTGCCTGTCCTTTGGAATAGAACCCCTTCCCCAGGTAGCAGCTAAGTTCCTATCAGGTATGCCCTTGTTGGTCTGGTAGTTATCATTTATTATCTGTAGGTAGAATATAGACATCTTTCTCAATGTAAGAAAAAAAAATCAGAAAAACCACTTCAGGAGTCCTCCCTTATCCATGGTTTTGCTTTTTGCAGTTTCAGTTAACTATGGTAAACTGTGGTCTGAAAATCTTAAGATATTTTGAGAGATAGAAAGAGGAAGACCATATTAACATAACTTCATTACAGTATATTATTGTAATTGCTCCATTTTATTATTAGTTTGTTAACCTCTTACTGCAACTAATTTATAAATTAAATTTTATTACAAGTGTGTATATTTAGGTAGAAACATATATAGAGAGTTTGGTACTCTCTGTGGTTTCAGGTATTCACTGGGGGTTTTGGACTGTATCTCCAACAGATAACTCTATTTATAGCATTTTGACTATTTTTATTTTTCTCTTTTCCTAATCTTGGTTCTCTCCTTAATCACTAGCTGAACCGTGTGTACTACAATCAAATCTCCCTATCATGGGCCATTCCTGGTTCTGCCTGACCATCTGCATTTTGGCGCCTTCTCCACCCTAGAAAATTACTCATAATCATGGCAAACCTTCACGTAGCATTTGCTTTGTGCACTGTTCTAAGTACTTTTACAAATACTGTTTATCTCATTTCATATGAATAATGATTTCAGATACAATTATTATCTCCTGTTTAACAGATGAGAAAATAGAGGTGCAGGAGGATAATGTATTTAATCTATAAAAATTTTCCTTGATACTTCTCTGAGAAGCAAAGATGAAATTCATGTCAAAGAGTCTCTAACAAGTAAAGCAAAGTACAAATATGGTACTATCATCTACTTTATAACAAAGCTTGATGACTATGTTGAATGAATGAGTAAATATTATTACTGAGATGTACCTTGTTTTGTGTAGGTAGATTCCCCAGCAGTGTAAAATGTAAATAGGCCAAGCACTGTGTCTGGAACTCAGTAGTTACCCTACCGACATACACATAGACCAACATACTAGTTTCCTTTTTCTCCTTCTCATTTCCTCTAATTTCACAATCAGAATGACTGGCTGATTGAATATCTTTAAAAGGTCATGATGAATTATTCTGTAATATTTGAAATGTTATGCTTAGAAAGGTCAAACCTTATTTTTCAGTATGAAGTGTCACATAGATTTGTTTTTCCTAGGCATTTTTTCTTTTTTCAAAGAAAAGATGTCGAGAAATTTAGAGCAGGGTGCCCTCTTGAGGAAATTTTAGCACCTTCCTCGTCAAGAGCTGGCACAGAATGAAATGAGAAGTCCTGATAAATGATGTACAGACTAATGAAGCTCAAATAAACAAATATGGAAAAGTGAGAATAACCAAAAACCAGACATTTGAGAATTAAGATTCTTAACTGTAATGATCTACTAGAGCAACAGTAAATAAGAATTTTTAAGTAAAAACAAAGTTATTCAGTCTTTCAAATAATATTAATTAATAATTAAGCCCTTTATTTGTGCCAGTAACTATACTGAACACATTGGTCGGTAAAACATAGTCTCTGCCTTAATGGAGCATATAGTCTATGGTGGGGTGGGGTGGGGTCACAGTGGGGGGAAGCAAACAACTGTGTAGGTGATACACCTGAGAAGTACTCTAAAGCAAATGAAAAGGTGCAAAGTGAGAGGTGTACATAGGGTTAGCGAGGAAAGCCTCTCTCAGAGGAGACAATAGTCTTTATTATCTCTTCTTATCTCTGTCCCAGGGGAAAGTAGGCAAGTCTCATTTATCCGTCTGCTTCTCACTGTAGCTCTCCCCTTTGCCTTAGAGCCTCACATTCCTTAGAGCGGGTGGTTGGCTTGATTAACAATGCCTTCCTGACCAATATTGATAGCTCCTTATAGTAGAATATCAGTGTGTTATAATATTAAAGGGCCTCATTTCTAGCAAGGTTAGGGATGTGGAGGGTCTGGGAAGATGGAAAGGACAGATGACCCTGCCTGCCATTATGCTTTGCATGGGGACAGATAAATAGACAGTGAAGCAGTGTAATAGGCAGTGAACTCACACAATACTGTTTTGTCATGTTGACCTTGAACTATCTCTGGTACCAAGCATACAGAAGTCTCCAACCAGGATTGAAAGTGAGCGTCTGAGAAAAGAGCTCAGAAGAACAATTTTGGAGAGTTTTGTTTTGTTTCAAAGTTCCCATATTACACAGACTTAACTATGTAATAGCTGTATTTGTTCTAGTCCTTGTAGCTAAGCTTCTTTATCCATGTGGAGGATTTAAGTAATGTGGAGAGAGTATTGCCTACAAATAAATGGGTCTTTAGTGACTTCAGGGTTGATGTCAGGTGACCATATGAATCTGAGATACAAACTTTGAATAAACTGCTTCTACCTTAGTTGTATACATAAATGTTTCTCTCCAAGAAAGCTAACCATCCCCTCCTTGTTAACCAAAAGATTATGAACAAAACAAAGGATTACCCTTTAAATCTCAGTACTCTCACCTGTAAATTGGGATTTTACATCTTTGCTTATTCACAAGGTTATTATACTTTGAATATAAAAATAGATGTTATGTTGGTCAGAATGTGCTGAAACTAAAACATTTACACATTGTTGTTACTAGATAGCAATTCAGAAAATTAACCAAATACCATAAGATGTACATACTTCTTTGACCTAACAATTTGGTTCCTGATAATTTATTCTTACGAAAAAAACTAGAAAAAAATCTTTATGTGATAAAAGATGTACATTGAGACATCTTCTATAAAAGAAAATATTGAAAATATCTAGCAATAATAGACTGGTTAAATAAAACATATTACCTTTGCCCAATAAAATATTGACCAGCTACTATGTAAGTTATATTTATGTAGAAAGTAATTGGAAGGGAACTTGAAAAAATAAAACAATTGATATCTTTGTATTGCACAATTATCAGTATTTTTTTCTTTTATTAATTTTTCTAAATGTTATTACTCTAGAAGAGTAATTAAAATACTTTATACCTTTAAAAATGTAATAAAATGTTTGGTCCCAAAGCAAATGTCTTCTTACCATCTCTTTTTTTTTCATTTAGGGAAATTATCGCTTCATGAAACTCTTACTTACACGCAGAGCAAACTGGATGCAGAAGGATCTAGAAGAGATGACCCCTTTGCACTTGACCACCCGGCATAGGAGCCCTAAGTGCTTGGCACTTCTACTGAAGTTTATGGCACCAGGAGAAGTGGACACACAGGATAAAAACAAGGTATTGGACTGTCAAAATCAAAGACAAATAAGAGCAGAAAGTAAACACTTCTTTTATGTGAAATCTCAAGGAAGAAGGCCTAAATTACTACCCATCTACATGGTAGAAAAATTCCAAGTCTCCCCATAGCCAAGAAAAGTATTTCACTTACAACTCTATTGCCCAGGCTAGAGTGCTATTGTGTCAGAGCTCACAGCAACCTCAAACTCCTGGGCTCAAGTAGTCCTCCTGCCTCAGCCTCCTGAGTAGCTGTACAACAGGTATCTGCCACAATGCCTGGCTAGTTTTTCTATTTTTAGTAGAGACAGGGTCTTGCTCTTGTTCAGGCCTATTCTGACTCCTGAGATCAAGCAATCCACTCGCCTTAGCCTCCCCGGGTGCCAGGATTATAGGCACAAGCCACCCTTCTGAGACCCATCTTCCTTTTTATAGACAGAATAACTAAAGCTCAGAAAGCTTAAGATTTTACCCAAGATATAAGTGGTAAAACTGGAATTCAAACCCGGGGCTGTCTGACTCCAAAACCCAAGAATTAACAGGTAGTTGTAGTTAGACTCCTGGTGGCTAAATGTCCCAGTGCATAATGGTCTAATGGCCTGCACTTTGGTATCAAACTCTGGTGTTTCAACCCAGAAGCTGCCACTTACTTGTTTTGTGTCCTTAACTCCTCTATGCCTCAATGTCCTCATATATGAAAAAAAATGATAATAGGATTATTGAAGATAAAATGAGATAATACATATAAATACCTTAGCACAATGCTCAGTGCATAATATGCTCTCAATAAATGTTAGCTATAAAATAATTATCAGTTTCATTTCAATTCTAACACCCACTTTGGCATTTATAACTAGGATTCATTATGTATCTTCCCTGCTCCTGAATTTTAGCATATGGTATAAGTTGGTCATTGTTTAGATTGATGCTCCGATTATTCTTCACAAGGAAAAAGTATGATCTTGAGTATGACAAGTGCAATAATCCTCTTCCTTTCCTGCACCTAAGTCATAGTCTTACTATCCTTGGTGCTCCCATGCAGTGAAAACCCTTATCATTAAATCCACTGAGTTTAATGTCAATAATCCTTTCATACCTGTAGTGTTCTTTATGTAGTTTTCAGATTTTGTTTAATAGTCATCCAAAGATCAATTTTAACTTTAGAACTGTTGTACATTAATATTATTCCTAACTCACAGTATTTGTAGTACTAATATTTCACTGAAAAAAGTACTTTGATCAATCCACAAAGACTCATTAATAGTTTAAGAAGGTATAAAATGTCCTGGGGTCTCATAATGCCTTCCCATTATATTCTGGGAACTTCCTGCTTGCTGTCTTCCAGTACCTATGTTCTGCTCTTGAACAGGGAGCAAGGTTATCTAGTCAGCCAAATGGCAGATGGATCTGTATAATCCAGGAAGGCATGAGAGGAAAACAAGTCAAAAGTCTAGAGCAGTGATTCCCCAACTATGTGTGGTGAGGGGTCAAGGTTTTTCTAAGTTTTCAATCTGGCACAGATTAATTATTTCTAACATACACAGAAATGGACAACAAAAACCCATAAACAGTCTAATTTACAAGTGAGCCAAAGCAGATATTTCTCCAAGAAGACATACAAATGGCCAAGGAACCCATGAAGAGCTGTTCAGCATCACTAATCTCTAGGGAGATGCAGATCAAGACGACAATGAGCTAATTCTTCATGCCCTTTAGAGTGGCTGTTACCACAAAAACAGAAAATAACAAGTGTTGAAGGGATATAGAGAAGTTTGAACCCGTGTGCTCCCTGGTCAGAGTGTGAAGTGGTACAGCCACAGTGGAAAACAGCGCGGCAATTCCTCCAAACTTACACGGCGCATCGCCCCCGTCCAGCAGTTCCGCTTCTGGATAACATATATCTGAACAGCTTCTGTGTTTTTCCTTAAGGCTGTTTCTCCTAGTAGGGAAAACCAGTCTAGCAAAAATACGTTGGTAAGATTGGAAGACGAGATTTTAAAGCAACTTCAGCAAGTTCAGGGTGATGATTTTTAACTTTCATCTGAAATAAAGTGTGAAAATTGTCAAACTCAAAATGGAGTTGCTTGTGTTAAAAACAAAACAAAACAAAAATACCCCAACAAATAGAGTCTGGGGAAGGCCATAAAGAGAGGGTTCTCACACTGCCATGCCTGGGAATAAAACTATCACGAAAGACTGCAAAAACTGCGACCTTGTACGAAGGCCATCGCAACCTTACACAGAAAATAGTTCTGTGAGGACATGTGCCCAGCAACAGCCTATGCAAGCTCAGACTGACACCAACCTTGTTATTGATCCTGATAGGCAAGAATAATAATTCTGAAACAATTATGTCATCCTTCTCATGTGTCCTTTAAAAATCATTGTCTTCCTGTCCATTTCTGAATATGCACATAGTTTGCTATGGCACTGGTATTCCCATTGCAATGCCTATTCCTGAGTGAACATCATTTTCTCTTAGCCTCTCTGGTATTTAGATTGACTAAAGGAAGTGCTGCCATGTTTTCAAAATGTATCTTTCATCAGTAACTAGGTCTAGCAATTTATCCTGTAAAATTATAGTTAAATTTAAATTTGATACAAGGAATGGATTCCTGATTCATAAATTTCCTATGCATGGATCTTCTTTTTGATATATATTAAAATTCAAAACATCCTATCAAATCAAATTCTTAAGGTACTTGGCGATAACCAGAAGTGCAATATCAAAATCATTACTTCATTAATAATTATGTATAAATTATTGGGCTGCTTTTCTCCTTCTCAGTCTTATTGTTAGTACCTTAAAAATGAAATGACTGTCATAATTAAGAGGTCAGACGGCCTGGGTTAAAATCTCAGTGCAGCCACTTAGTTCCCTTAGGTCCTGAGCAGGCTACTGATCTTCCTGTGCTTTTTTCCTCATCAGTCACATGCACATTAAAAAGAGTACTGATCTCCCAGGGATGTCATGATGACTACATGAGATTCAATACACAGTAGTCGCCCAGTGTCCCTGGGTGATAAGTTCCAAGACCCCCAGGGGCTACCTGAAACTGTGAGCAGTCCCAAACCCAATTACTGCCAATAGGACACTTTTCTACTCACATCTTCCACACACATATTTAGTGCCTTATCCATCTTAACTAAATAGTTATTACACGCTGTGGCTATAACTTTTTTTTTTTGAGACAGGGTCTCTCTTTGTTGCCCTTGGTAGAGTGCCATGATGTCATAGCTCACAGCAACCTCAAACTCTTGGACTTAAGCAGTTTTCCTGCCTCAGCCTCCCAAGTAGCTAGGACTACAGGCACCCAACCACAGTGCCCAGCTATTTTTAGAGATGGAGTCTCACTTTAACTCAGGCTAGTCTCAAACTCCTGAGCTCAGGCAATCCACCCACCTCAGCCTCCCAGAGTGCTAGGATTATGGGCGGGAGCCACTGTGCCCCGCCTGTAGCTATAACTTTTGCAGTTTAGGGTACAGAAGCAAAACTGGTATGGATTTCTTTTTCTTTCTTCACAGTTTCACAGATAAAAGATTCATTCTTACCACAGATCTCACCAACCTTCAGCATACATTTTTCTTCTTACTAAGTAGAGAATTTTCACATTATCACTTAAAGGAAGCACTTTGTTTATGGCTGCTCATTGGCGTATCTGAATTATCAGCACCACTATTTTTAAGCTTTGAGGCCATGATTGAATAAAATAAGGGTTATTTGAACATAAGCACAACAATTCCATTATCATGATAGTTGATCTTATAGCCAAGTTGGCTACTAAGTGACTAATGAGCAGAGAATGTGCTGGACAAAGGGAAGATTCATGCCCTGGGCAGGACATGCAGTGTGAGATCTCATCATGCTACTCAGAATGGTATATAATTTAAAACATATAAATTAGGCCTGGTGCAGTGGCTCATGCCTGTAATCCCAGTACTCTAGGAGTCTGAGGCAGGCAGATTGCTTGGGCTCAGGAGTTCAAGACTAGCCTGAGCAAGAATAAGACCCTGTCTCTACTAAAAATAGAAAAACCAGCTGGACGTAGTATTGAGTGCCTGTGGTCCCAGCTACTCAGGAGGCTGAGGCAAGAGAATTGCTCAAGCCCAAGGGTTTGAGGTTACTGTGAGCTGTGATTCCAATGCACACTCTACCCAGGACAACAGAATGAGACTCTATCTCTTTCTCTCATAAATTGTTTTGTTTCTGGAATTTTCTATTTAACATTTTCTAGCTGTGTTACAGAAAGTGAAATCAAGAAGGGGAGCAGGGGACTACTGTATAAAACTTTTACCACAGTGCCTGTCACACAGTAAAAGCTTGGAGAAAGTTAGTTGTTACTGTCATTGTTGTGGTTACTGTTGTTTCATTTGGAGAACCTGTCACTTTGGCAGCAAACAGCTCTGCACTGGAGCGCCTACTATAACAACCCCGAGCATGTGAAGCTGCTTATCAAGCATGATTCCAACATTGGGATTCCTGACGTGGAAGGCAAGATCCCACTTCACTGGGCAGCCAACCACAAAGATCCAAGTGCTGTTCATACAGTGAGATGCATCCTGGTGAGTAGAATGGTGCTGCCAGACTGGAGTGACCAATATCTACAAAAGCATGTATATGACACAAAAGGAAATTGTAAGCAAAAGAATACACCAAACATTGACTCAGCTCCTGTAGCACAGTGGTTATGGTGCCAGCCGTATACACCAAGGGTGGCAGGTTCAAACCTGGCCTGGGCCAGCTTAACAACAATGACAACTGCAACCAAAAATGGCTGGGCATTATGGTGGGCACCTATAGTCCCAGCTACCTGAGAGGCTAAGGCAGGAGAATCACCTGAGCCCAGGAGTTTGAGGTTGCTGTGAGCTGTGATACCATGGCACTCTACTAAGGGTAACAGTCTGAGACTATCTCAAAAAAAAAAGAATATACCAAACATTTATGGACCTATCCCCTGAGAAACAGAACATTTTCATGCCACAATTTAAGACCGCATAGAAGTCTTCTATATTCCAGTTTTTATTTTTATTTATTTATTTGAGACAGAGTCTCACTATGTCACCCTCGATAGAGTGCAATGGCATCACAGCTCACAGCAACCTCAAACTCTTGGGCTTGAGTGATTCTCTTGCCTCAGCCTCCCAAGTAGCTGGGACTATAGGCACCCACCACAATGCCTGGCTAATTTTTTGTTGTAGTTGTCATTGTTGTTTTAGCAGGCCCAGGGCAGTCCCGCCAGCCTCATTGTATGTGGCTGGCGCCATAACCACTGTGCTACAGGAGCCGAGCCTGTATTCCAGTTTTTAAATTTATTCACTTCTGCTATGCCATGCTTATTCCTGGTCCCCGTCATCTAAATTCATTATCTGAATTTATCATTTCTTTACTATGTTTTATACTTGTTTTTATTAAATAGTGAATAGATATAAGTGAGTGTCAGTAAAATGCAGATAAAATATAAAGAATAAAGAAACAAACACTCATAGCCACCATCAAATATAAGAAAAAGTATATTACCATTACCTTTGAAGTCCCTGTTTGAGGGACCTCCCAGTCCCATTCTCTTCTCTCCTTTCCCAGAGGCAACCACTGTCTTCAATTTGTGTTTATCATTCCACTCTTCATTGTTGTTTTACCACATTTATTTATATCCCTAAACAATGTGTTTAGTTTTTTTAATTTTAGACACACAAAATTATAGTGTTTGTTTTCTTATGCAATGTTGCAATATGTTTTTCTTTTTCTTTTTTTTTTTTTTTAAAGACAAAGTCTCATTCTATTACCCTAGGTAGAATACCCTGGCATCATAGCTCACAGGAACCTTAAACTCTTGGACTTGAGCCATCCTCTTGCCTCTGCCTCCAAGTAGATGGGGCTACAGGCCCCCACTACAATGCTCAGCTGATTTTTTTATGTTTTTAGTAGAAATTGGGTCTCACTCTTGCTCAGGCTGGTCTCTAACTCTTGAGCTCAAACTCCACCTGGTTCAGCCTCCCAGAGTGCTAGGATTACAGGCATGAGCCACCGTACCCAGCCCAATGTGTTTTTTTGTTCAACCTTACACTGGTGATTTAATCTGTGTGACTGTGTGTCAACATAAGGTATTAATTTTTACTGCTATGTAGTATTCCATTTTATGAATAAACTACACATTATTTTGTTATAGATAGGTATTTTGACTGTTTCTAGTTTCCAGTTTGTATCTATTTACAAACAGTGCTGTTTCAAACTTTTTTGAGCATATCTCCGGTTTATATTGAACTATTTGTTGCAGGTATATAAAAATGCAATTGATACTTTTGTTTATTATTTATGTATCTATCCAATTTGCTTTACTTCTTATTAACTTTGAATACTTATCAGCAGATGCTTTGAGATTTTCTAATTACTCTGTCCCAACTTCCAACTTAAATGCTGTGGAATTCAAATATTTAATCATATTTTTAATACATAAATTGGACATGTAAAAGTAGTATTATTTACATATGTACATTGACTGTTTTTTTACTTACATGTCAACTTACATTTTGCTCTGCATTTTTTCTTGAGTCTTAAAATTTGCCCTAACTTATCTCACCTCCTTAAATGCAGTTCTTAGAACTTCCTTATATAGATCTTTGGATGGTAAACTCTTTGTTTTTAAGTGTTAATAATGTCTGCCTTTCAACCTTGCTCTTGAAAAGATAGTTTCTCTGTATCTACGATCCTAACTGCCTGTTTTTCTCAGCTCTTTCAGGATATTATTTTTCTACTTTCCACCTTTTACTATTGCTTTTGAGGAGTCTGTTACTGGTCTAAGTGTCATTCTCTTATAGATGATCTACTTTTTCTCTCAGGCTATTTTTACATTTTTTTCTCTTTGTTTGATATGTAGTTTTACTACAGTGCGTCTAGATATGGCCTTTAAAAAACATCTTGTCTGGTATACATTCTAATTATCATATCTCGGTTCTGGAAAATATGTAGCTACTATCTTTAAATTTTGCCTTGTTCTCATTCTCTCTAATCTTGCCTTTAGGGTCCCCAATTACATATATTTTGACTTTTTCATTTTATCCTCCATTTGATCATTATATGACCTTCATATAAAACTTCTGTTTTATATTCCTATCTCCTTGTCTCTGCTACATTCTGGGTAGTTGTTCAGGTCTGTCTTCCAGTTTACTGAATCTTTCTTTAGCTGAGTCCAATCTGTTGAGTTTTTAATCCTAGTTATTATATTTTTCACTTTCTATTTGGTTCTTTTTCATATATGCCTAATCATTTTAATAGCTTTTCCTCCTTGCTCAACTTTTCTTCCATTTTTTATTTTCTTGCATTTTTTTTTTGAGACGGAGCCTCAAGCTATCCCCCTGGGTAGAGTGCCACAGCATCACAGCTCACAGCAACCTCCAACTCCTGGGCTCAAGCGAGTCTCCTGCCTCAGCCTCCCAAGTAGCTGGGACCACAGGCGCCCGCCACAACGCCTATTTTTTGGTTGCAGCCATCATTGTTGTTTGGCGGGCCCGGGCTGGGGATTCGAACCCGCCACCTTCGGTGTATGTGGCTGGCGCCTTAGCCCATTGAGCCACAGGCGCTGAGCCTAGAATTGCATTTTTATAATTTATATTTGCTAACTTGGCTCATTCTATACTCTAAGACAATTCACGTGCAAATATAGTGAGCTACAGGGTATC
>CAUYQV010058571.1:0-30542 GCA_963574575.1 Galagoides demidoff | reverse complement strand
TATGGTTGCAGCTGTCATTGTTGTTTGGCAGCCCCAGCTGGATTTGAACCCGCCACCTTAGGTGTATGTGGCTGGAACCTTAGCCACTTGAGCCACAAGCGCCAAGCCATGTGAATCTTTCTAAATGCAGAATATAAATGTCTTGACACAATAATTAAGCAAATGCCATGAAGGCTATGTTAACCAGTTTGGTGAAAATATTTGAAATTGTATATAAAACCAACACATTGTACCCCATGATTACATTAATGTACAAAGCTATGACTTAAAAAAAGGAACAGCAAACAGAACAGTGTGCCTAGAATTCTTGGTTTGGCTAATGCTGGCTTCACAGAATGAGTTTGTACGTCTTCCTTCTTCAGATTTTCACAACAGTTTGAGAAGTACAGGTATTAGTTGGGGATGTATGGGAGAGCTGGACAAGTGCAAGTGACTGAGTAGTGGTTGTAGTAGGTAGTGAGAAGGCACATTCATGGAAAGAACAGCTATCTAGTTTATGGACATCTCTAGAAATAAGTTACTTGGTTCATTATAATTTTAAAACATTCATAATCATGAAAAAATTCATAATCTAGTTTGCCGACATTTCACCAGAAATAAGTTACTTAATTCATTATTGTTGGGGTTCCTTCGTGGATGCCACTTATCAGGCCCAGGACTGGTTGGTCTCTGGCCCCAGCCTGCCTAGTAGTGTTCCAGATGCAGATCACTGTGCTATTATCTTGCTCAGGAACAATTGCTTTTAGGTGTCTGAGGGCTATTTACCTTAGCAGAAAAGAGAGAGAGAGAAAGAGAGAGAGAGAGAGAGAGAGAGATAGTGAGATAGTCTTTGAGGGTGAAGTGATCTTCAGCAGAGAGATGCAGTGTTGGCTTTCTGCAGGCAGGGGAAGGGACAGAATGAGAGTAAGCAGGTCCGTGATAGAATGTGCACGCTCCTGACTACCTCTCCTGCAGTGTAATATAGAACTGATCTCGCGCCCCTCAACACCACAGGTGTACAGACTGCCAATTCACTAATGCTCTTGTCTCGCACACTCTCTCATGCTTCTTAGGAGAGTTAAATCCCTCCCCATGCCATTTTCACCAAGGTGTTCCATTATTGGAGCTATACAGATGTTACTTATAACTCTCACTCCTCCTAGCCATAGACTATATGGGCTGCTACACATTATCATTTAAAAAAATTCATAATCATCAAAAAATTCATAATTATTAAAAAAAATTCTAGTTGTTAAAAATTGTGGTGAAATATCCATAAAATTTGCTGTCGTGACTGTTTTAAGTGGCATTAAATGTACGTTCATGGTGTTATTCAACCATTGACATTTTCCATCCCCATATCCCTTTTCATCCTGTAAAGTTTAAATTTTTAAACTCTTTACCCATCAAACAACAATCCCCCCATGACCGCTACTCCCTTCCCCTGGCAACCACCACTCTACTATGTATGTCTATGATTTTGACTACTCTACCTCATATAAGTGTAATCATACAGTTTCTGTGTGACTAGTTTACATCACTTGGCATATCTTCATGTGTAGTTTCACGTATGTCAGAATTTGCAGCCTTTTTAAAGCTGAATGATATACGTGATACATTTTGTTAACCTATTCATCCTTCAATGGACATTTAATTTGCTTCCAAATTTTAGTTGTTGTAAATAACACAGAACATAGCTGTAAAAATACCTCTGTAAAAATATCCTTGCATTTCTTTCTTGCCTAATTGCTCTAGTTAGAACTTTCAGTACTATATTGAATGCAAATAGCAAAAGAGGGCACTCTTGTCTCTTAAGTGATCTTAGAGGAAGTTTCCAGTCCTTTTTATTGAATATGAGACTTGCTATGGGTTTCGATTATGTGGAGGTACCATTTTTCTGTTCCTACTTTTTTGAGTGTTTTAATCATGGAAGTGTATTAAATTTTATCAAATTCCTTTTCTGCACTAAGTGAGGTAATTATGTTTTTAATCCCTTTATCCTGCTTATCTGGGGTATGACACCTATTGATCTTCATGTGTTGAACCAATTTTTGCAATCCGTGAATGAATCCCACATTCATATGCATAGTATATGTGTACGATCCTTTTAATATGCTGCAGAAATTTGATTCAATGGGCTTTTTCTTGAGAATTTTTACATCAAGTTCATAGAAGATACTGGTCTGTTGTTTTCCTGTAGTGTATTAGTTTGGCTTTAGTGTCAAGGTAATGCTGGCTTCACAGAATAGGTTTGTAAGTCTTTCTTCTTAAATTTTTTAGAACAGTTTGAGAATTATTGGTATGAATTTTTTATGTTTTGGTAGAATTCATTAATAAAGCTATTAGGTTCATCTGTTTGTTGGGAGATCTTTGATTACTATTCAATCACTTTTGCTAATTGTAATATAATCTGTTTATGCTTCTATTTCTTAATGATTCAGTCTTGACAGATTTCTGGTGCTTCTTTTTCTTTCTTTCTTTTTTTTTTTTTTTTTGAGACAGAGCCTCAAGCTATCCCCCTGGGTAGAGTGCCATGGCATCACAGCTCATAGCAACTTCCAACTCCTGGGCTCAAGTGAGTCTCCTGCCTCAGCCTCCCAAGTAGCTGGGACCACAGGTGCCTGCCACAACACCCAGCCATTTTTTGGTTGCAGCCATCATTGTTGTTTGGTGGGTCTGGGCTGGGGATTCGAACTTGCCACCTTAGGTGTACATGGCTGGCGCCTTAGCCGATTGAGCCACAGGTGCCGAGCCAGATTTCTGGTGCTTCTTACACCACCATATTCCTCATGTCTTTTCTCTCATTTACCTTTATAAAACATATCCAGGACTACTTTTCTGAGTTTTGAGACTTTAGTGAGATAACTAAGACAACACATACATCATGGCTTCTGGTTTTTAGGTACTCGACACATTTTAATTTTTTCTTTGCTTGTGTTGCCTATCTGCTTTGCATTGGCCTGGTATTGTTAGAACTTTGAAAGCTAGCCAGAGGTGTTTATCTTTAACTCAGCTAGTTATAATAAATTATTGAAATTTTTCCATTTGAAAATTACATCTTTGGAATAAAAGCAAAAATTCAGAAATTAACTTTAGTTATGAAGTATATGTGATATGTAGACTCAAAAATACATCTAGAGAAGTTTAACAATGAACCATTTTGAAGGCACATTTTGTGTGTTAAGCCTTGAGGTGTGTTATTTATTAAAATCAAAAATTATACATTTATTCAAGATTGCATATACATTGGAATCTACAGAAATTAAGTATAGCATAAAGTGAAGATGAAGGCATTCTAAAATAGGAAATGAAAACTAAAAATGACCAGAGATCTGTGAAAATTTACTTTTCAGAGTATGCTAGATAGTAATAAATAGGATAAAGAGGCATGTTTTGATATACTCAATTTTTAGAATAAAATATTGAAGCATATTATAGATATAATGTGTTAGATATATCTTTTAGGCATACAGAAATCATGAAGAAACCTCAAACATACTGAGATCCTGGCACAAGTTTAGCAGATTTATAAGTCTATGATTCCCTGACATGAAATACCCTTTATCATTTAATATAGGGCTGAAATGGAGTCTTTAAAGAAATATCATGTTTTCTTTGATATCCAATGTTGCCTTTAAAGAAAGTATGTGGATATAGAAACAAATTTTTCCCTTAATATATAAATATATCATGTATTAATTATACACATGTATGCATTATATATGTGCTTGCCCTTAATTCTGCAAGTAATATTTATGAACTCAACTCATTACTTGTTTCATTGTAGGAGAGTTAAGAAGTGTAAGCATAACTTTTTTAAGAAAATAATTTAAGTTGAAAGGATTAAGTTGAAAGGAATAAGAGAGTTTACAGAAAACAAATTAGGAAGAAGTAGAGTCTTTAGTACAAGTCTAGAAGCATCATTAATGATGTCTTATATTTTCAGAATATTATCTGTCCTCCACCCTCCACCTTGCCTATATTAACTGTTTTGTAGTAATTGGTTGTATTGTTCATGTCAATTGGCATAAGTAAAAACAAAACAAAACAAAACAACAAGAAAAAGAATTTGACAACAGTTCCAACAGGTAACATTTATAGAACTAAAACAAACCATAGTAAACTGTTTGATTGATGCATAGGACAACATGAAGTTGAAAGCCTGTCTATTCTTGTTCAAATAAAATTGCCCTATTACATGCTGAGGTAATGCAGGATTGTGCGAAGATGAAAGTGGGTTCTATACTTTCAGTAGAAAATCTGATGCTCTTGGCATTACTCAATTGTGTCAACACAAAATTTTGACAAAAGAAAGTTTTAACTCAAGTGAAGAAAATGATAACATACTTAAACAGAAAGGATAGATCAAAATTGCTTTGGCAGCTCCTTATATAATTTCAGGTTTTTAGTTGATTTTGACATTTTAGGGGTGTTCAATATAATTTCTAATAAAGTTACACATATATATTTTCTTTAATTTTTGCCTCCTGTCTTAAAGAATTTAACACTAAAAAAATCATGTTAGAAAAGAGACTACAGTGTCTAGACTCCAGCGTGTTCAGCATGCCAATGGCACTACCAGATGAGTTTAGAGGAGCAGAAGAAATGTTCTGAAACTAAGAGGGAAACTTACAGCTTAAAATATCTCTGGAGGTTACTAATTTCTGCATTCAGGAATATTAAGCTAAAAGCTGGGGAAAGGTAAATTTTTCTGTACAAATTTAGGCTATCAGAAAAATTGCCAGTCCTTATTTTCATTCCTTCCTTAATCCATTACAACACTAGATGAATTGAATTTTTCCTCTGTGCATAAGATAGGCATTATGGTAAATAATATATGAAATAATAAGTAATAAGTGAAAGTATAAGTGTTATGATTCTTATGAAGAAATTATATATGGTATAGAGCTAGTGTATAAGGGGAAAAGTTGACTTACACACTGGGCAAAAGAAATCTTTTTTAATGAAGTGACTTTTGAGTTGAGAGTGAAGAACAAGAACGACCAAACACACAAAGAGGTAAGACTGTTCCTGCAGATGGAAAAGCATGTGCAAAAAGCCCCTGGCCAGGCCCTGAGCTCATAGCACAGTGGTTACGGCACCAGCCATATTCAAACCCAGCCTGGGCCAGCTGAGCAACAATGACAACTGCAACAGAAAAATAGCTGGACATGCTATTTTTAGCTGTCATGCTAAAAATTGTGGTGTGTGCCTGGGCATTGTGGTGGATGCCAGCTGTTTGTGAGGCTAAGGGAAGAGAATTGCTTAAGCCCAGAAGTTTAAGGTTGCTGTGAGCTATAACGCCATAGCACTCTACCAAGGGTGACATAGTGAGACTCTGTCTCAAAAAGAAAAAAGAAAGTCCACGGCTAAAGGGAAAATAGCATTTGTTATGGATTGAATTGTGTCCCTAAAGGGATATGTTGAAGTTCTATGTCAATAACTCAGTGTGCGACCTTATTTTGAAATAGGGTCATTGTAGATTTAATCAGTTGTTTTGTTCAGGTCATACTGGAATAGAATGGGTCCTTCATCCAGTCTGACTGTGTCATAAGAAAAGGAGATTAGACACAGGGACAATGTCATGTGATGACAATGTTAGAGACTGAAATGTTGAAAGCTGCAAACCAAGTAACCTCAGTGATTTCCAGGAACCACCAGATGCTAGAAAAAGACAAGGAAGATCCCCCGACAAGTTTCAGGGGACCATGTCTCCGGTGATGCCTTGATTTCAGAATTATGGTCTACAGAACCATATGGCAATCAATTTCTGTTGTTTCAAGCCACCAGATTGAGGCACTTTGTCATAGCCATCTTGGCAAACTAACAAAACATGTTTAAGAAAATGAACAAAAACTAATGTGGCAGGAGATCACTTCTGAAGAGCACGGGCAATAGAAGAAGGCGGTTAGTAAGGGCAGGCACAGCCAGGTCATACTTTACTATGGATGGACACTGCATGTTAAGTAAAGGATTTTGATTTCACTGAATCATTTCAAGCAAGTAGCTGCCGTGATCAAATTTGGGTTTTGAAAATATTAGTCTAGACTGCGTAAAGCAAATATTAATGTTGAGATACCACTTTGACGGTTATTAGACTAGTCTCACTAAGAGACAGTGAAAAGTAGCCTAGTGAGGTTACCATGCAGATGGGGAGTTTGAATGCTTTAAAAATATTTTACAGAAAGACTGAGTGAAGAACAGGAAGGTTGTATCAAGTATAATTCTGCCAGATTCTTCATTGTGTTTCTAGATGGATGGTGGTGCCATTCTCTGACAAAGGGAATACTGGAAGAGGACTAAGTTTGGAAGAGAATATATTGATTTAATCACATTTCATTCTAGGTGCTGGTAAAACTTCAAAGTAGAGTTGGCAGCAGTTAGGAATAGAGGTCTGCAGCTTCAGGGGCATGTTTCCCAGTTTGTCCGTGCCTAGCCTGAATTACAACTATTCCACTGGCCTAATTTCTCATAACATCTACTTTCACTCTCAAAAGGGCTTTGGTTTGGAAAATAAGCTAATAGTTCTGCTGGTTATAGTTGACTCATTTCTACTCTTAGAGTGCTTCCCAAATTCTCATATTTTATACATTAAAGGAGAATGCCACTGATCACAGTGGTGGGATTAAAATAGGGTACATTTCACACTTACGGATATTGAGAGGCAGGGATTAGAGGACTTCACTTTGGAGGGAGAAAATGTTAGTATGTGAGGGCTGGAGTATGGCAGCCATTATTGATCACAAGGGAATAATCTGAATGTTGTGTTGGTGGAGACTAAGAAGCAGTGTGTGGTTTAAGGATTAAAGGTACCAGTGAGGGGAGACTAGAGAGTTAAAGGGAAACCAGTTTTATGGTAACTTTGTTTGTGTCACTGGATTATAACTTGCTGGAATCCAGACCTGCCTCTGAAATTTTATTTATTTGGATAAAAACTTCCCTTTATTGTGTAGGCCAACTTGACTTGTCAGTTACAAAATGTTAAGTCCTAGCTAGTATGTTATTCTTTTATAATTGATGGTATTTATACTATTAAATTTATGTTTCCTAGTGGTAGTGTGTTCAGTTAAGTGGGAAGTTTGTTGTTGGTTAAATGAAGACAAAAGATTGAATGTTATGCCTTCTATAATTGTTTTCCATTTAGTTGCAGATGGAGAGAGGATTCCCATGATGTATGGGCTCTTCAAGTTATCAATATTTGAAAAGACAGAGATGAAATTCTATGGCAACCACGCACAGCAGTGTTGGCAGGTGACGGCAAGTATCATGTGCAAATTTACTCAAGCAGAATTTTTAGGGTGCTCATCCTTGGGTGTCATAGGGATGTAGTTAACTATTAGATTATTACCTTTGTTTCATTGTTAATTCATTTCTATAAGTTATGAATTCTGCTTCTGGTATCTCAGCGTCTTCTCTTCTGGGATTTAACCAGCCTGAGGTATTTGAAGATTTAAGTATTTGCTTAGGCTCTGCCAGAAGATTCATTTATGTTCATGTTACATTTCCCTCAATAATGATGATTTTTTTACATTTGATTCTAGGAATTCTGCAGTGTAAATTTATTTATCTTGAGTCAGACGACTCTACTATCTCATGTATAGTAATGAAGGTGCAAAATGTATTTTCCGTTCTTTAAATCTTGCATTTCAAGGTAAGTATGATTTTATTATACATGCCTTCAACAAATGCCACAGTTGAGTTAGGTAAGTGAGGAAAACGTAATAAGGAAAATGATTACATGGTTTGAGGAAGAATTTATGGAAATCAGCAGTATGTAGTGTGACACACTAAAGCTAGTAATAGCAGAGAGCCTTTGCTAAACCTAGGCCTTAAAGCACCAGAGAAGAGAATGGCTACTAGGACCTGGAGAAAAAGTTTTATGAGCACAATTGCCTGATGGAGGTCTGAGGGAAATGTCAACCTTTTAGGCACAAAGTAATCAAGATGAGTGAATCTGGAGGGACAAACAGATAGTATTTGAAGTTGTGAAACCAAATGAAGTCACAGGAGAGTAAATATGCACAGGGGAGGACTCCAAGGACTGAGGGCCTTGAAGACTGGGGACTCCAAGGACTAAGGGTTTCACGGACTGAGGGTTCTAAGGACTGAGGGTTCTAAAGACTGAGGGCTCTAAAGACTGAGGACTCCAAGGACTGAGGACTCTAAGGACTAAGGGCTCAAGAACTGAGGGCTTTAAAAACTGAGGGCTTCAACGACTGAGGACTCTAAGGATGGAGAGCTCCAAGAACTAAGGGCTTTAAAGACTGAAGTCTCCAAGAACTGAGGGCTCTAAAACCTGAGGGCACCAACAACTTAGGTCTCTAAAGACTGAGGGCTCCAAGGACTGAGGGCTCTAAAAACCGAGGGCTCAAAGGACAGACGGATCCAAGGACTGAGGGTTCTAAAGACTGAGGGCTGAGGCTTTCAACACAAAGAAATGAGAGGTAAAAGGATGAATGTACAACAGGTACAGAGAAGGAGCATCCAGGATGGTAAAAGAACATCAGGGGAATGCGAGGACTTGGAATACAAATGAATGCTTTTTACAGAAGAAAGGGATCAACTTTATCAGACGCTCCCCTCAGGTCAAGTGAGAAGAAAACTGAGGATTGATCATTGAATTATCCAGATGGGTGTCATTGGTGATGTTGGATTTCCACTGCTGTTTTGGTGGAAAGTTTGATCTGAGTGGTTTTAAAAGAGGTTGGAATGTTAAGAATTTGAGACAGCAAATATAGACAAATGTTCCTGGAGCTTTGCTTTTAAGGAAGCAGAGAAATGGGAGTGGTAGCCGAGGGAATGGAAATCAAAGTCAAGTAAAGAGAATGTTTAAAATTAAATAAAAAGGTATATTTTGCTCTTATGTATGGGCATATAGGTTGTTTTAAAAATTTCACATTGTCAATATTTCAGCAATTACCTTTTATATTTGTGTATATTTGTGTGTTTTGTACTATATCAGGTAGCATTCCCAAGAATTGGGATTTTTAAGCTAAAGGAACTTTTATCTATCTATCTATCATCTATCTACTACCTACAGATTTAGTTAAACTAATAAATGAATAAATTCCAATTATGTTAAAGAAAATATTTCATAATTGCAAAAAGAACAAACACTGTTTGCCTCACTAGTCCCAAGTGAACAAAGCAGCATTACAACATTTCAATCCAGTTGAAAAATAAAACAAATAAAAGAAAAAAAAAAGAAAAGAGAGAAAATAAAGAGCCAATGATTATGAAAAGAAATGAGAGGGTAATGATGAAAGGTAAGAAACATGGAAAAGTAAACTAGGATTGCCATTTCTGAATTTTTTATTGTTGTTGTTGTTTAACTTTTCCTTTATTGATTTTTTTCCTTTCTCTTTCTCACTTTCCCATTTCTATACCTTGCTAACTGGGATTTCTTCCAAAATGAACTATTTACAAAAATCCTAGCTTAATCAAAGTTTGATGGTTAACCACAAATAGCAAATTGTAATTCACTTTTTTTGTCACAAATATACAAGTCATGACACAAAATAAGAATCTACTTATAGTCTGCTCTTTCATAAGTTTTCAAGGGAACATACTTATTTGCAGAGGAGAACTTGGTCCCAGTTTGGGAATGTTATAATGCACATGGGATTAGAAAGGAGCAATCCATTTATTTCTTGAATGACTCAGGTAATTAGTGGTTTACTTCAGAATTCAGATTCCCGGCTTGGCGCCTGTGGCTCAATCAGCTAAGGCACCAGCCACATACACCTAAGGTGGCGGGTTCGAATCCCCAGCCCGGGCCCGCCAAACAACAATGACGGCTGCAATCAAAAAATGGCCGGGCGTTGTGGCAGGTGCCTGTGGTCCCAGCTACTTGGGAGGCAGAGGCAGGAGACTCGCTTGAGCCCAGGAGTTGGAGGTTGCTGTGAGCTGTGATGCCATGGCACTCCACCCAGGGGGATAGCTTGAGGCTCCGTCTCAAAAAGAAAAAAAAAGAATTCAGATTCCCCTATGCTATATAAAAATCTTCCAAAATAATAGTGACGTCTATTTGTGATGTTGTAAATCTTATGTTGGATATGTACATTTACCTGTACAAAGTACTAAAACTGGGAGACTTGGTATTTTGAAATGAATATAAAGGGAACTCTTTCAAAACCAAGAAAATAAAAACTTTTTGATTATGAAACCAATTTCTTTTAGTTGATGGACAAAGAGATAGACTGGTTTGATGCATATCATCTATAAGTCTTGGCATTATGAGCATATATATTTTCCCAAAATTTCTCTGAGTCTCCCAAGAGTATTATTAATTCATTTGTATATCAGAATATTTTGTGTTCTTTTTGAGCTTAGTTTCACTCTGCTCACCCAAAGTTGAATTTTAGAAGTTTAACTTATAAAAAAGTTCTAATTCTATTCTCTTTTTACCCTTTCAGTATTTTGCAATACAGGCATTCCCTGAGCTACAAACATCTGACTTATGAATGAAGCCTAGTATAGTAAGTCCCAGTGTTACAAACATCCAACTGATGTATGACTTGCATTTACAGAGGCTATTACAGGTAACAGGTAGGTGTACCTATTCCAACTTACAGACAAATTCAACTTCAGAACAAACCTACAGACCCTGTCTCATTCACCCAGAGGCTGCCTGTATTTATTTCTGTTAGATTACTTATTTCAACCACATTTTTGTGTTGATTTTTATGGCATTCAATGTTTTGTGTACTTCCTTTGAGATATTTAGCGTGTGGCATCATTTTTAGAGAACCTTGAGAAGATTGGAAAGGCTGCTCGTTAGCCAATACTGTGGATTTTTTGGCTTATATTTAAAAAAATATAAGCCAAATATACTTTAATTAATGAATTAATTAATCCTTGTGACATTCTCTGTGTCTTGCTCTACATCAAAAGCTTTTACGAAGTCTTGGTGAGACTTTATATAGCCATTATGGAAAACAGTATGGTGGTTCTTCTTTAATACCATCTATACCCTTCTAATATAGTCATATATTGTTTTTAACTCTACCATATACAAAAAGAGAATAGAAACAGCTAAAATTTTTAAAATGCCATGTATATATGAGAGGTGCGATTAAATGTTATCTGATCTGTCATTAAGTAGTTAATCCAACAAAAGGATTTAAGAAGTTACAGATAATATCAAACATTCAGCAAAGAAAAACAAAATTGAGTCAACCTATCAACCATATTTTGGAAGGAATTGTCATCAGTGTCATGACCAGAAGAACCGTGCTATGTTGCTAGAAGAGAGCAAATCTGTCAGTTCAAAAGGAAGTGAGAAGATGATTTTTTTCACTTCTATTTTTTTGCCTGACTGATAGAAAAAAAATCCAGAGTTTATGTCAAATGAAGATTTTTTTTCCTCCTGTCTGAATCTGATTTTTCTGAGAACTGAAATCTGTTGTTCCCTTTTTGATATTTATGCTTTTTTCTCTCTCTTGTCAGAGAACAACAAGTTTCAGGAAAAACTGCAAGAAACACAGATGTGTGAGAACAACGGTTCCTAGACCACAGGAAGTGCAAGCCTAACAAGTAACGTGGAAGGGGGGAACCGACATGTGGAATTGTATCTTTTTTTCACGTACTCCATTTATTCTACATGGAAGGTAACTAGTAGGTAGGTCTAGGAGATAATAGCCGCATCTCCACTCAAGTGGAACTTGGGTTTTGGATAGGCATATCGACCTGCCCACCTGCTGTAGAGTGTGGAATATGCTTCAAGCAGACTTCAAAGCACCAAAAACAATGTGCACATTTTCCATTAGCAACCCCTGCATATGAATAGAAATCTTCTCCTTCAAGGGTACATAAATAGAAAAACTGGAAAAAACCATGGAAACTAAAGAAATGTACTGTCAGCTGCTTTACCACGTAAAAATCCAGTGCCAAATCTTAAAATAAGAACACTATTATTTCTCATTATCTGTTCTTGACTAAATTCAGCTTCATGGATTTTGCCTGGGGCCTGACATCATTTAGGGGCTTGACTGGGTTGGAGTATCCAAGATAGCTCATCCATGTGCCTGGAAATTAATGCTAACTCTTGTTTCCCATGAGAAGTAACTCTACTTTGGTGGCTTGGTTCCACCTCTGGCTCTATAGATGGCCCTATCTTCCTTGCCAGCAGTTGAATCTTAGTCATTATGGAAAACAGTATGGCCAAAGCCTGAATCAATGGGCTTTATACCATTGGTTATGGTAGACTAAGAAATGGCTTAATAAAAGTTACTTTAAGTACCTTCATTTTATGGTTACAGGAAACAACCTTCTTTCTGCACCTTTCCTTGGAGGGGCCTTGTTTGTTAAATACCATATAATCATGAGGGAAGCCAGCCTAAGTAGGAGCCCAAAAGAGACAAGTGCAGAAATAAAGTAACTGCAGACAAATAGAACTAGGAAAACAGCGCCTGAATTTCCCCTACTTCTAGATACTTGGGAACTGAGCCACTACATCTGAGCCACTACTTAATGGTTTAAGCCAGTGTGGGTTAGACAAGGACTATTTGAGTTCTCAGTTGGTATTCTAAGAGTTTTGCATGTTTAAACACTTTTAGACTCCATTAAGAATGCTATGAAGTAAGTACTGTTTAATGGTGATTATGAGGAAAAAAAATTTAGTAACTTACAGTACTCATGGCTACAGAGCCCATGTTTTATTATGTGTAATTTAATGAAAACACATTTGAAATTGATGAATGGAGAAATACTCTTAGATTTTTAGTACTGGTAAAATAGATTCGAGAGGAAGGGGAAAACTTGGACAGACTAATAATTATAGAGAGAATTTGCAATTACTAAATTTGTATTGCTTTCAGATGATTTCAGTGGTGAGGTATAGGAAACAATCTATTTTAAAAAGCTACCTAATGGATGTTATAATGATACTATTACCAAAAGTGACATCATATAATGTCTTCCTATTTCATAAATGTAGCTACAAGTATGCTAAATGAAACAAGTATGCTATTCAAATTATATTCAACTTTATATTTAAATGAATTATTTGCCAGGACCGATGACAAATTTTCTTTCCTCTATTTAGGTTATGTATTGACACAACCTAGCTATTATTTTGTATTAAACTAGATTTCTAGTTTTAATATCACCTGCTTACATTTTTGAAATGTAATTCACCTTGATGTTGGGTGAGATATCCCAATGCTGTAGCTATGGTCAATCAACTAATAATAAAGCATGGCACTTGAAGACACAACAGAAAAGGGATGTGTAATAACAAAGGGAAATTTCTGTCTCCTGGCAGAAATTCCACAGCTTCCCACTGATCCAAGAGTAGGACCCTTATCCTGAATTTCAGTAAGTGGTATAATTCCAATGGAGATAGAATATAAAGAGGGAAAACCTGCACATTCTATGAATATCATTATATGCCATGTGAATGATTCAGAAATAGATTCAAGGGCCACCAAATGGAAATGACTTCTTACTATTCCAAATATAATCATTTAGATTCAAAATTTTCTTTAGCTATGCTACTTTTTAATGTGGGAATTTTATGAAAATGCCACATATTTTAATATTTGAGTCAAACAAAAATGAATTTTAGGGAAATACCTAGGAAATTTTCTTGGTATGTATCACTGTGCATTGTAATTAATTATAGAATGATGGACAGTTGCTAATTACTCTTCAAAGATCACGGTTTAGTTTTTTCTCAGTTTTGTTTTGTTTTGTTTTGTTTTTTGAAACAGAGTCTCAGTCTATCACCATGGGTAGGGAGAGTATCATAGTGTCATCATAACTCACACCAAACAGCAACTCTTGGGCTCAAGTGGTCCTCTTGCCTCAGCCTCCCGAGTAGCTGGGACTATAGGCACTCCATCATGCCGATCTAGTTTTTCTATTTTTTGGTATAGACAGGGTCTTGCTCTTGCTCAGGCTGGTCTCAGACTCCTGAACTCAAGCAATCTACTTGCCTCAATCTCCCAGAGTGCTAGGATTACAGGTGTGTGTCACTTGCACCCAGACCAAGATTGTGGTTTAAACTATTTTTCACTATCTTGTTACAAGTGTTAAGAGGGTCTCTGTCAAAAGTCTTGTGAAGCTAAGATATGACATATGTGACTTCATTTGTTCCTCTGCACTTGGAAGTCTGTCACTAGGTAAAAGCAAATTTCATTTGACTTACATGATTTGTTGTCTGCCAAGGTGGTTCTAACCACTCCTCCTGTTACAAATTGCTTGTTGGGGGATTCCACAAGATATTGAAATTAAAGAAAACTGTTCCTTAATCTTGAAAATATTATATCTTGCTTTATTCTTACAACCCCCTCACCCTCTTAGAAAAGAGAGATATATTTGACTTATGCCAGTTTCAGATTATTGGGCTATGATACCTGAAAACACACATAGCTCACAGCAGTTATAATTTTAGTAAACTCCCATCGGCCTTCCATATCCTTGGGGTTTTGGTTCCAGAACTCCCTCAGATACCACAATCCATGGATGCTCAAGTTCCTCATATAAAATGATGGAACATGGTATTTAGTTAAGCTAAGTCATTTATCATCAATAGTTCATATTTCAGAATATCTGGGTTTTGGAAGTAATTTTGGACCACCTTGATCTGTATTTTATTATATCATAGATGTTTAGCACAAATTTATCTTTTGTTTGTAATGGTGATTGACTTTGGGTAGTTGTTTTTGAAAAGCAGTTGAAAGTCTTTCTAAAATTTTAGACTACATAAAAACATATTCATTGTCGCTATCCTCACCCACCCAGCTTGACTTAAAGGAGTGCTCATGTTTAAATATATGCAAAATTATTAAAGTAGCAGAATTTTCGGATGCAAAGATGATTGTCTTCTTTGGTGTTTCTTACTCCGATTTCAATTCTTGAAACTTGTCCTAATGCCTCAGATGAATATTTGTTTTCCTCCTTCTCTTTCTCTCTTTCCTTTTGGCCTCCTCTTCTACTTTCTCCCTCTTTTTCCCTACTTTTTTTTTCCTTTATAATACACTGGTCAGTGTAATATAAATGTCTGACATAAATATAATATATTTTAATATTTATTAGCACTTTTGTTGTCATTTTTTATGATTCTATTGACATTTTTCATGTTGGCATATTCACTAAATTTGTCATCATTCAAGGATTTCCTATTTATAAAATACAAAACTTTTGATGTCTTCGTTTTTCTTAGTAAACTCAGTTACGATAGAATAATTCTTTTTTTTTTGGCTGGGGTCAGGTTTGAACTCGGCACGTCCCGTATATGGGGCTAGTGCCCTACTCCTTTGAGCCACAGGCGCCACCTTAGAAAAGTTCTTATTATTCTAATATTAAATCATATTGAATTTATCTCATATTAAATGTATTTAATCTCTAAATATATTCTAAATGATATCTATTATTTTCTACCCAGTCTTCAATAGACTTAGAGAAACATGCAACTTGTTTCCATAAGTCTTGTAGACAATTTCTCTTTACATTTTTACAAAGCATGTGAAACCAATACTCGTCATTTTTTATCATAGAATTATGAATGTAGTAAGTTATTGATACATGAGTTGAGAGCATAATTTCATAGTATAGATTATTGAGTGTATTAACTAAATAGTCAGGGTGGGGAAGAAAGTTTCGTGTAAAACTTAACAATTTGAAGTGATTCGCTGTGTAAAGAATAGAACCAGAAAATTCTGAAGAATGGCCTTACCTCATGTATGAAGCTATCTGTAGCTATTAGCTCCTTCTGCTTGACTTGGAGTCCCAAGCATTTTAGAGCTATGGGTAGATGTGGAGACAAACCTAATGACGGTAAAGATAAAGATAACATACATAACTATATTATATGAAATGTGTTATATATATTTGTATAATAATTCTCTAAATATAAGCCAGCATGCACCGAAACTCCACACCACCTCAATTCTATCAAGTAATAGGTTTGGGAATCAGACAGAATATATTTACAGCTAGTGCCACCCACTAGCAACAGACAAGATGGAGCCATTCCCAGCTCCATCTTATCTGTTCCAGTAAAATAAACCAGAAACAGAAGTATTTAAATGCTGCTAGCACATTAATGTCAGGATTACTGTTTCAAAAGAAACAGAGATAATTCACAGTAATGTAAGGTTTGTCTAAGGTGTCTCTGGAAGCAAAACATTCTCATCATTCTGGTAAGGTGTGCTTTGCTCCTAGGGGATCAGTGAGGAAGTTGACTGTAAACCTGACGATGGGGCAACTGAACTAGGACCAGAAACAATAACCACCTTTCTGCGCCCAGGAATAGAACACATCGCTGCCCTCCTTTAGAGGGGGAAAGCTTGGGCAGAGCAAAGCCTTTAATAGTAGAAGGTTAAGCTAGATTAGATGGCCTGACAAATGGCTTCAGGGGAAATCACGGGGGCTTATAAGGGGAAGCAGACAGGAGACCAAAATGTGCAATGCCTTTCCTCCTGAGTATACTGGGGAATGGGTTATTAAGAGTAAATAAGTGCCTTCCTCTGCTTTTCCTACTCAATAACTTACCTCTGTTAAATTTTTTTGACCCCTCAGTAAAAGAAGGAAAGATAACACCTTTAGATACCATTGTTTGTCTTAGAATGTAGTACAAGGAAAATACCATATTTTTGCCATGTATGATGTGTGCTTTTTTGCACAAATTTTTGAGGGAAAAATAAGGATGTGCATTATACATGGTTCAGGAGCAGGGGAGCTCAGGGAAGCTGTGCTTTCTTGCCTAGGCCCATGAAGCATACAGGGTTCAGGAGGACCTGGGGTCCAGTGGGAGCAGGCCAGGGAGGCCTCTTCTGAGCAGTGTGACAGGGAGGAGGCAGGGTGGGGCAGGCAAGGTGGGCTGTGGCTGTGGGAGGTGAGGGCTCAGGCCCAAGGGCCAGCCACATGGGACCTACACAGGCTCCAGGGGTTACCTGCTGCTCACAGGCCGAGTGGCTTCAGAAACTCCTGCCTCACCATCTGCGTGCGTGGCATCTGGGCCACAGCTCTTGATGTGGTGGGGAAGGGAGGGTTCTCAGGAGGGAAGGGGCAGGCTTCACAGCATGGGTGGCCACGGAGGGCAGTGAAATCTGTACATTTAACAGGGAAAGCCCTCCTCAGATATATCTCTTCTGGCTGAGAACCAGACATTTACTAGAGGTGTGTTTTGCTTAAAGTTTGGGTCAAAAACACAGGTGTCCATTATACACAGGAGTGTTATACATGGAAAAATATGGTAATAGCAAGTGCTTTCTTATCATCATTAGGGGCTGGCATTTCCCAGCCCATATATTTCTGGGCATTCCCTATTCATATACATCTTGGCTGGCAGAAATTAAAATTAAGCAACTTACCTAGAAAGGGAATTTGTAATGCTGTCAGTAACTCTTGAAACTGGCTTATTTCAGTTACCATGATCACCACGAGTTTCATCCACATTGTAGCCTGGTCAGAATTCCCTTCCCTTTAAGCCTGAATGATACTCCACTGTATGCCTATAGCACATTTTGCTCCTCTATCCATCCGTTGTTAGACACTTGAGTTGCCTCCACCTTTGGCTCTTGAGACTAGTGTTGCTGTAAACACAGGTGCACGAATTTCTCTTCAAGATCTTGCTTTCAATTCGTGGGGAAGAGGGGTGTGAGTTAAATTGCTGAATCATATGGCAATTCTATTTTTTTATTTTTTGTTTTCCATAGTAGTTATACTATTTAACATTCCCAGGAACAGTGCTTACTGGTTTCAACTTCTTCTAATCCTCAAAGATACTTGTTATTTCTTTTTTTTTTAACTCTACTTTGAGTTTACTGATTCTTTCTCTGTATATAATGCATACATAATATAGTATGCATTCTTTCATATTATATATGTAGTATATTTTTATATTTTAGCATTAATTCTTTGTTACATTTTTATTTTATTTTATTTTTTTGGCAAGTTTTTGGCCTGGGCTGGGTTTCAACCTGCCACCTTCAGCATGTGGGGCCGGTGCCTTACTCCTTTCAGACACAGGCGCCGCCCGCTTTGTTACATTTTTAAAAACATTTTAATTTAGCTCTTATCTTTTAACTCTGTATACAGTTGTAATTTATAGTTATGTATATTTCATTTTAGTCATTTTAATCTTTTTTATAAAAGAAAAAAGGTTTGGATTTACTTAGAAACATTTGTAACAACTTCAAAATTACTTTTTAAAATCCTCATATATTTAACTATCACTTTTTGTAAAACTTGGGCATTGACACCTCCTTTGTGTTCAGCACCTGAAGACATTGTGCCACTTCCTTTGGGCTTCTCTTGTTTCCAGGGAGGTGTCTTTTCTCTTTTCATTGCATTTATAAGTTTTTGTTTGCATTTAGGTTTTCAAAGTTTAACTATTAAGTACATTGATGTAGATTTCTATGGGTTTATTCTGATTGGGGTTGGTTCAGCTTTCTGAAGGCATTATTCCCTCAAGAACTTTTCTGTCCCACTGCTTCCTCCTTTGCTTTTGCTCCTCTGGTGATGAGAATGTTAGATCTTTAGTTTCAGTTCCACCAACTCCTGAGACTGTATTCATTTTTCCCATTTATTTTGTCTCTGTTGTTTAGATAGGGTAATTTCTACTTTGAGTTTACTGATTCTTTCTCTGTCCCCTACTTTTAGCCACTAAGCCCATCTGATTTTTTAAATTTTGGTTTTTATATTTTTGTATTCTAAAATTTTGATTTTTTGCATGTACTTCTTTTTCTTTGTGGATACTATACTTTGTTCGGTGTCTCAAGCCCTGTTTGTGATTGTTTGTGCAACCATTTTTATGATGGCTGATTTAAAATAACTTTCAGACAGCTCTCACATCTGTGCTGTCTGGTTGATTGCCTTTTTTCTTTCAAATTGAGAATTTCCTGGTTCTTGGTATGGCAAGTGATTTTTAATAGAAACTCATTTTGGATATTGAGCTACAAGACTCCAGATCTTATTTCAACTTTTCTTTTAATAGGTCTTCTCCAGCACCACTCTTAGGAGAAAGAGGAGTGGTGCCTCATTGCTGCTATATGGGGGTAGCAGCCCAATTTTCCACTTCCCCTAGTTGTCACCTAGGAGGGAGGGTGAGACTCCTCATTATTTGGGGGTAGGAGTGAAAATTCAGGCTTCCTAAGAGACTACCAGGGATACCACCCTGGTGAGAAGGGCAGGGTACTTTTACCCACATAAACTCCACTGAACCAGAATGGTGGTGGTAGGGAGTAGCCGTATGGTGAGCAGTGGTGAAAGTTTTGACTCTCCACTTGGCCTTCTGTGGCGCCGTCTCAGCATGGAGAGAAAGGAAAGCTGATTAAACTGAGAAGAATGGCTATTCAGGCCCTCCTTGTGGTCTCCTCTGACCCTGTGAGGATGGAGCTATGCCCCAGTTCCCTCCTCGCCCTTCTCTGACACCAGCCCACAGGGTGTGTAGGGGTGCATCCATACAGCCTCACAAGGGTGGGATTCTTCCCCATTTGGACTTTCCAGACATGGAAGGGATAGGGTCATAGTTTTTTCTTTTCTTTTTTTTTTTTTTATCTTTCTCTTCCCTTTGTCTAGAATAGAGTGGTTATTATCTAATTTTTTTTTTCTTGCTAGGTTTCCTCTTTCCTGATCCTTTGGTTAGTAAATAAGGATTTTCTAGGGGCTTTGTTGGCAAGTCTGGGACTGTTGGCAAGTCTAGGTTAATGACTTCTAGGATATGTGAGGCAAAAAAAAAAAACAAAAAACAAAAAACCAAAAAAACAAAATGGTAATTTCCAGGGATACTAGTGTCGTGTCACTCTGGGTCCTGAGGTCCCTAGCCCATTTCTTCTCTTCCTACTTCAGAATATTATCTTCATTTATAATTTCCAGGGTATACTGAAGGCATAAACGAAACTAAAGTTAGTTCTTACTTTTTGTGGTCATTACATTCTATAAAGTCATTGCAAACACTGAATTAGCAAATATTGAACCAGTGTCCCAAGGAGAAGTCACGAGATTGTTACAAATTGGTTAATAAATAACCTTGTTTTATATGTCAAGACACCTTATTTAAAAGATACTATTGATTCTTTAGCATTGAATTCCCAGCCAACATTGACAGCACAGCCTGAATGAAGCTTATCTGTCATGTGCATTTTCTGTAGCAGGTGCATCACGGCCTTCTTGCACTTAGGTCATTAGATGGCATCATGCCAATCATTAGCAAAAAACTTAAAAAACTGAAATATGTGTCACTAAATAGAATGTGAAAAGGACTCTTGCTTACTGTAGGAGAGCTGAAACAAGTTAGAGCAACATTGTATTTGACACTAGCTGAGAACTTAGACATTGGGTGACTTGAATTTCTAGCTGCTCTGCACATGGCTGTGGATGGCAATAAAAGCACCACTACGAATGGAGCTGCAGGTTTTCTTCTCTGATTTGTGATGTGGACATCCTCTATCATTTGTAAGAAAGGGATGCTGACAAGAAGCAGCACTGACGTGTTTCATAAAATAAGAACATTGTTGATGGGGAAGTGAGCGTATACAGACCTTGTTTTGTAACGGAAGCCCAGTGTAACGCCTTTGGTCATGTTCTGTATGTGACTACACATAGTGCCAACAGTAGCCAGTTCCTATTTTCCCACCAGGTGGCAGCTGGAGCCTCTTCTTTTTCTTTCCAAGGAGACTGAGTTCCACATTGATGAAGGTGAATTCCCTCTGCAGGGTTGCTCTTGGACCCTTCACAATAATTGCATCCCTTCAGAGTGATGGCTCAGTCTGATTGCTGAGAATGATCTTCATTCTCAGAGTAGATGAAGCAAAGGGCAATGTGTGGATTTTTTAAAGGAATGGGTCAGCATTTGAAAGACCTACATAATTCAGTGTTCCAAATATTATTCAAGTGATAAAATAGTTACTTTACAATATCATCCATGGGTAAAAGATCTCTTCAAAGTGCAGCAATAAAAAAAGATGGAGACTTTACATCTTTTAGGTTTACCTGGATGGAGCTGGAACATATTCTTCTTAGTAAAGTATCTCAAGAGTAGAAGAAAAAGTATCCAATGTACTCAATACTACTATGAACTCAATATATAATCACCTACACTTTCATAGAAATGATGCAACATAACTAGTCCAGAAAAAAGGAGGAAAAGGGAAAAAGAGGTGAATGGGTCTTTTGTTGAAATGTGAAATTTCTTCGGTGAAAAATGCATCCACAGGGTTTGGATGAGGCCAGGTGTTGCCTGTTAAGTATCTCAAGCTCAGAAATGTGAGTTAATTCTTGAAGAGAATGACATTGAGCTTGTTTCAAATTCAGTTGCTAAGATTCAGCAAGCCACAACAGTTAAAAACAAGGAAATCAGAAAATTTTTGGATGATATTTATGTCCCTGAAAAAGGAACAGTTCTGCAGGCTGATAAGGAAAATCTAAGAATTGTCCAGCTGCATCAAGCTGCCAGGTGATTCCTAAGACCTATTTGTAATTTTAGTGATGCAATATAAGACCTATTTATTTGGGAAACAAAAATATCCACAAATTGATTTTGTTAATATCACTACTAATCTCATGAGAAAATTGGGAACCTACCTTTAGCTTGAGATCTTGTACTTTATTAATAGTTATGAATATTATTAGTTGTTTTTCTTGAGGGAAAAGGTTACTTGGTTCATTTTGGAGATGATGTCTGTCAATACCTAAGTGTGAATAACTATTGCTATTTTTATTCCATGAAAGGAAATATAGTTAAGCTTACAACTCAAACACTCATACACGAATTTGTTCTTGAGACCAACACTGGACTTCAGTAAGTAGCAGAAATGCTCTATACCTAATTCCCATCTAATCATATAGAATATTTAAAAGAGGTATGGTTAATGAGCAGATTTGTAAAGCTTAATAGTTTTTACTGCTTAATCAAGAAAGTTCTCAAATGAAAATGGCATTTTTTAAATAACTCAGAGTATGTGGTAGTGAAAAATCAGTGACTACTAGAGTAGCTTGGTACTACAACCTTGATTTCAGCTGAAGTTAGGCATCCCTAATTTGACCCATTACTTTTGTACCATGAGGAAAAATGTTAATACAGAAAAAAAGGCAATGGTATGAATTGTTTGAACATCATGGACTCCATGGAAGTGTTCTAGAGATCCCTACCCTACCACTACTTCCCTGAGTTCTATGATCAAACTTTGAGAATTCTTGGTTTAGTTTTTTGTGTTTAACCAGAAACATTTTGTTTTGAAAGGATAAATTCTGTGAATTTTACTTTGTGATGTTATCCTTTTTTGGCTTTGTTTAACACATTCTTCCTTAGCCATAATCACTAAATAATTGCTATTTTTCTTTTGCTTACTTTGCACCTTTTGTATTTTAACCTTTTATTGATGTGGAATCTTTTTTCTTCAGAGATAAAGGGAAAGTTCTTAATAATATTCAACACATATTTCATTGTTTCTTTACTGAGCGAATATGCTTGAAAGTACATAAGTTCCATGTGTAACACATAGATCTGTTTGGGGTTTCTCTATTTGGTTTATTTATTTTTTCTTCCATTTATCTTTTCTATACCAGTGTAACACTGTTGAACTCACCAAGGCTTTGTAATATAAATTAAAATTTGGTAGGTCAGGTTTCTTCTTTTGTTCTCAAAATAAGTTTAAGTAGATCAAGTTTTTTTTTCTGGCCAAAACTTAAAATCATTTATTCAAATTTTCCCCAAAATTATCTTGGGATATTTATTGCAATTGCATTGAATATATGGATTGATTTGGGATAAATTGACCTCAGTATTACAAATTTTTCCTTTAAAGAGCATTTTCCTTTTATGACATTTAATAGACTTAAATGTAATCTATAATAGATGTTGATATTTCCTGGCTACTTTAGAGTTTTGTTGTTGCTGTAAATACCGTATATTGTCTATTTCTAATTATTTTTGATGTATTAAAATACATTGTTTTTTTAAGGTTAATTTTTGTATTTGACAATGTTGCTAGATCTAGTTCTAAGAATATCCTGATTCTCTTGACCTTGTCTTTAAGGTATCATACAAATGCAAATTTTATATGATGATATACATACAATAAATTGTAATATAGTTTATATTATGTTGGAAATTATACATACACTTTACAATGTAAATTGCTTTCATTATTCTATGATAATGTAAATGTTTTCCTTTCCTACACTTGTAAATTGTTTTTCTTCTCTGATTTGTGATGTGGACATCCTCTATCATTTGTAAGAAAGGGATGCTGACAAGAAGCAGCACTGACGTGTTTCATAAAATAAGAACATCGTTTCCTTTTTTATTGTTACCTTTCTGTGTCCTTAAATAACAGCAATGTCTTATAATTTTTTCTTAATCTCAGAGTCTTTATCTTTTCTAAGGTACATTAGTTAAATCTCTCATCATTAATAAAATGCTGTTTTGGCCTTTTTCAAGCTTATTTTTGTTTTACATTATATGTTTCTTATTTTCTCTTCCTCCTCTTTTATTGAATACGTTAATTTTCACCATATTTTATTTTTTTCCTTCTGTGCTTTGGGAGGTGCAAATCTTATTTTTATTCCTCCTGTAGTACTTTTGATACTTTTAGATAATATTGCATTTTTTTTCAAAATTGGATATGCTCATTACATGATTCCAACAGTACAGAAAAATATAAAGCAGAAACAACTTACCTCAATTTCGGTCACCCTTGAATGATCATTTTTTACAATTAGTTGAATTTCATTTCAGATTTCTCTAGGTAAAGGTAATGTATAAATATACTAAAATAGAGATTTATTTTAAATAATTTTCCAATTAATTGAAAGTCCAACTTACCTGCCACAGAGATGATGTTTAGACACTGATTGATAAGAAGAAAATTTTAAGTGTCACTCATTTTTGTTGCACTTTTTGATGACAAGTCATAAACAGATGCATGAATTTGGAATAATTTACAAATTATAATGCAATGTACCTATTCAAAAGCAAACCGGTGAGACTTCTAGTTTGATATTTTATTTTTAAAGATGGATGCAGCACCAAGTGCATTTTAAGTTAGCAGCATTTTTTTAATATTCACTCAATAATGAAAATTTGTTCTGCATCTACTATGCACTAGGTGCTTATAACATACCACTGAACAAAATAGACTAAACTTACCTTGATTTTAAGAGACAGACTTTTAGAAAGAAACATTGTAAGTAATTACACAGTATTTTAGAAGTTGATAAGAGCTAGTAAAGAAATAGCAGAAAACAGAGACAGTACAGGGAGACTAGAGACAGCTACAGTTTTAAAAATGGTGATCAGGGTAGGCATAATTTTAATGTGAAATCTCACCAAAATTTTGAGATACATGAGGAGTTAACCATTCTGAGAAGAGAAGAGGGGTTGGAGAAGGACAGATCTTGCTGACCCTTGTAAACATTGAAAGGATTTTCATTTTTTATTTGGACATGTGCTGTCATTTAGAGAGTTTATAAAAAGGATGATAGGAGTTGATTTCTCTGTCAAGACCAGACTGTGAGGGGGCACAAATATTAAAGCAGGTGGAGCAAGTAGGAGGTAATTGCAGCAATCTCCATAAGAAATAATGGTAAAATACAATGGGGATTGTGAGAAATGATCACATGATGTCTATATTTTGAAGGCACAACTGACAGAATTTGCTAAATTAGTAGTAGATGTTTCTTTGCTATGCAAGAAACAAAAGATCATGATGGCTGTAATATTTTTAGCATGAGCAATTGGAGGGATGGATCAATGAAAATGGGTCAAGGGTGGTTTGTGGTCAGAAGAGTGCAGAAATGATCAGATCAGTTTCTGACACTGAGTTTGAAATGTCCAGAAGGCATTTGTAATACTAAATCTAAAGCTCAGGAGAAAGGTTGTGGCTAAATATTTAATTTTGAATGTTGTACATATTTAAGTAGATTTTTAAGTCACGGTAGGGCTTAAAGTCACCAAGAGAGAAAAAGTTGAAAAGAATAAGAAGATCAAGGATCCTGAGACTCTCCAACCTTGAGAACTTAGGTTAAAAAAGGAATTGATGAGGAGGAAAAGGGGATGGTGCCTAGAAGCTAAGTACGTCAAGGAGAAGGAAAATACTAACTGTGGTAAATGCTGCTGCTGGTAGGTCAATTAAGACTGAGAATTGACCATTAGGTTTAGCCACATAGACTTTCCTGGAGTTATTATCAAAGCAGTTTGGGGTGGAGGGTTAGGCAGAAACATTGATTAGAGTGGGCTTAAGAGGAAATAGGGGGAAAGAAGTTGGAGACACAAATAGAGACATAATTTTTTTCTGCAAAGGAGAGAAGAAATTAGGATTATGGAGAAGAACTGGAACAGAAAATAAAAACCAAGTCAAGTTATTTATTTATTTATTTTATTTTTAATGATCCAACAGGAAGGGAGAAATCAATGATTCAGAAGAGGATGGAGTTTGTGGAGTTCTTTGAGCAAGTGAGAGGATCTAGTTCACAAGTAGGTAGGATTTAGATAAAAGCTAAAAAAGCCTTATTTTTAGTTTAAACCTTAATCTTGTTATTTTTGGTGTATTCTTTTTTGGGCATGCTTACTAGGGGGATAGTGGAAATCAATCTACATGTGTTTCTTTGGTAATACAGTGGGGAGATTTTTATCTTCCACAAATAAAATCATCAATAGTCAATACTGTGCCTCACAGATTCAGGTTAAAATATATTATTGTTTTAAGGTGATTTTTTGTGTGTGCTGATTCAAATTATTACATTCAAATGGTTGTCATTAATAGTGGTTTTGATTTATGAACTATACGAGCTCTCGCATTCCCAATTTTAAAAGAGCTATCTCTATGCTAAAGTATGATTGCACCTTGAAAAAATTAGGGATATTCTTATACTGCCCTTGGGAAGGTGGTGGTGAATTAACAGCAAATAAGGAATGCTGTTAAATAATGTAAACATACATTTTTAAAATTTGTATAATAATTATCTCTTAGGAGTTCACATTTATATATTGCTAAATTCAAATTCGTGAGAAGTAATAATAAATTAGAACTTTTAGTCTTCAGTTTATATAGGAAAACAAATGTACAAATGGAGATTGTACAGTAACTTACTCCCTGCTAGGAAGAGAGACCATTACTTCTATATTGCCAAAAACAATGAATTAATGTTCATCCTTACTTTACCAGATTATTCTATGGCACTTGGAAAATTTTAACATTAATTTGTTAAAATTCTCTTTCCTCTCTGCTTTTTTACAAACAACATAACATTTTTTTTTTTTTGAGAAAGAGTTTCACTTAGTAATGGCCTCACTGCTCACAGCAACCTCAAACTCCTGGGCTCAAGCGAACCTCTTGCCTCAGCCTCCCAAGTAGCTGGGACTACAAGTTCCTGCCACAATACCTGGCTATTTCTGGAGTTCAGGGTCTTGCTCTTGCTTAGGCTGATCTTGAACTCCTGAGCTCAGGAAATCCATCCACATTGGCCTCCCAGAATGCCAGGATTATAGGCATGAGCTACCATACCTGGCCCAAACATAACTATTTTTTTTATAATGCTTTTCTCCCAATTCCTTTTAAAGTATTCTTTCTCTCTTTTCATTTAGTCATCCTTTTCTGAGTCATTATTCTTATGGCTGCTGTCCCTGGCATTATGTGGCTTTGGATCCATATACTCTTCTTATTCCAAGACATTGATTCTCAAGACTATGTCCAGTCCAGAACATCTGGCCTACATCCAACTACTTTCTGAAT
Source organism: Galagoides demidoff (assembly GCA_963574575.1). Lineage (NCBI taxonomy): Eukaryota > Metazoa > Chordata > Mammalia > Primates > Galagidae > Galagoides > Galagoides demidoff. The sequence continues at coordinate 3,882 of CAUYQV010058571.1, read as the reverse complement.
ATCTTCATATGATCTTGAATATCTTCATATGACTATCTCAGAGATGTTTCAAATTTTTTATATCTCAAACTGAACTTATTGCCTCCCTCATAACTTGGTCATTCTTTTTCACTCCCTGTCTTGGTGAATGACGTGAAGATCTGACAACCTGCCAGACCAGAACACTGATAGTAATGCAGGACCCCATTTAAGTTATGTCTTAAGAGTCATCAGATCATGGAAACAGCCCAAGGGCCCATGGACCCATGAATGGATTAACAAATTGTGGTATATGTACACCATGGAATACTATGCAGCCATAAAAATGATGGAGACTTAAAATCTTTTATGTTTACCTGGATGGAGCTGAAACATATTATTCTTAGTAAATTATCTCAAGAATGTAAGAAAAAGTATCCAATGTACTCAATATTACTATGAAATGAATATATAACCACCTTCATACTCATATGCATGGTAAAACATAACTATCGTCCAGAAAGTAGAAGGAAAGAGAAGGGGTGGAGGGAGTGGAGGAGCAGTGATATGGGAAGAGGGAGGGTATTTGGGGGGACCTCACCTAATGTGCATAATGCAATGGTACATTTCAAATCTATTAAGAAATAAGTATGATAAACCATAGAGGTGACCCCACCAATCTCCTTCCCTCCCCCCATTCACCCTCCTCACCTCCCGCTCCCACCCCCTTCCCATATTCTAAGGCTATAATTAGGTTATGACATTCCTATAAAATCTATGAATTAGTTTCAAAGTAGGGCTATGTACATTGGATACTTTTTCTTCCATTCTTGAGATACTTTGCTAAGAAGAACATTTTCCAAGGGTACAAGTGAATCTTTCTAAAAGAAGAGTATGAAAGTTTTAACTCAATAACTAAGAAAATGACATGAAGTTTATGATAACCAGATTGATGAGAGTATTTCAAAATGTATATGAAAACAGCACACTGTACCCCATGATTGCATTAATGTACACAATTATGCTATAAAAAATTAAAAAAAAGAAATAAGTATAATTGTGATGGGTGTGTTACTTAGTTCAATATAAGCATTTCACATTGTATCTCAAAGCAGTACACTGAACCCCATAAATGCATCAATGTACAAAGTTATGATTTAATAAAAAATAATAATAATACTAAAAGAATCATCAAATCCTTTCAATTACTCTTTCTTTCTTTTTTGGTTTGAGACAGAATTTCACTTTGTTCCCCTGGGTAGCGTGCCACGGCATCATAGTTCACAACTACCTCAAACTCTTGGGCTCAAGCAGTCCTTTTGCCTCAGCCTCCCAGGTAGCTGGAACTACAAGAACCCACCACAATGTCTGGCAATTTTTTTTTTTTTTTTTGAGATGGGGTTCTTGGCTCTTGTTTGCTCGGTTGGTCTCAAACTCCTAGGCTCAAGCAATTCTCCCATTCTCCCGTGTCTGCCTCCCAGAATGTTAGGATTACAGGCGTGAGCCACTGCAGCCGGCCCTAATTACACTTTTTAAATCTCTCTTCATTCCCACTTCCACTGCCTTTATGCTATTGACATTATGACCTGGAATATTATCAATAACCTTCACATAATAAAAATGATATTTATTGATCAGGGACTGCATTTACAAACTTGACATGCATATTACCTTGTTTAAGCTTCAAAATAAAGTCAACATGTGGGTGCTATTATTATTTCTATTTTCCACATTAAAAAAAAATCTAAGCCTCTCAATTGTTAGGTACTTTGTCTAAGGTTCCACAGTAACTTTGCAAATAAGTTGTAAACCCAGGATTATATGTTGGGTCTGTGAATATGTCAAGGTCCAAGCTTGCCCCTCCTCTCTGTTCCCAGGACATTCTTAGCATTTATCACCAAGTCTGTAATCATTCATAAGACATGATATTTAAGGGCTGGCCTTGACTAACTCAGTTTTTAAACCCCCCTAAATTGCTTTTTAGATAAAATTGTACATTGATATTTCCACATTCATGAGTGGTGTCTGAGAAGACTAACTGCCGTTGGTCCTTTCCACACTAGTTGTAGCTTTGACTAATCATAGCTTTATGACACCTGCCTTCTTAGAGTTGTAAAGAAACCAAGAGATGGTTTCTTGGTGCCTCCTTTCAAATACTACTACTTAAGTATTTCATAAAGCATTGATTCACCTATTTATTCAACAAAAAATCTCAGGAAGCCTGTCTTGTGTTAAGCAATGTGTTTGGCACCAGGGATGATACCAAGATTTTAAAAAATGAATGTTTCTATTCTTAGATGAATGGATTTTATGCAATCTATCATAGAGTGACAATACAATAATCAAAATGTGATTAATTTCCCAGTGCAATACGAAGATGAATGCCTTATTCGTATTGAAAGGTCATAAAAGATTTCAAAATAAAACTAACTGGCATTTTATTTGCTCAGAGGCAGCTTTGTCTACTGATGGAAACCATCAGTTAATATTGTTTGGTCTAAATCTTAAGCTGTGATAGTTTCTTTTTAATTTTCCTCATTGGACAGATTTTAGCTCTTTGGAGTATCATATAACATAGATTACTCTCCTTCATTCCAATAGCATCCATCACCATGGCAGACCTTCTAATTAATATCTGATAATTCCCTTTATGTTTGATTTTGCTTATAAAGCTATATAGAGTTTGTTTATACTTCTTACGCTGTTTCTTTCTCACAACATTCAATATTTGCTAGCAATAAACATTTATTGCTGCTGTTTGCTTTATTTTGATACATTTTGGATCAGCCTTCTAATAAATACTCCCTTATGGGTTTCTCCCCCAAAGCCACGGTTTATAAATACTTCAAGCACTGCAGTCAGCTCTTAGTGGTATGCTTAAAGAGATGTTAAAAAATAAAATCATTATAAGGCAACAACTAGTGTGTAAAATAACTGGTAATCTTTACTTCTATTGAGAAGTACATGAAGAAATGAGATGTTTAACTGGGAATAGGAAATACTGAGACAGAACTTAGGAGGGTCAACTGTCACGTAGGAAAAAAAACTTATTTGATGCATTGTGTAAGACCCTATCAATACCATATCTCTGCCCCCAAAGAAAAAATTCGAGTCAGTGCAGAAGGAAATGAATATCATGGTTAATTTTCTGTCAGGGATCCATTTACTCATTGGAGTGCTAGGAGGAAAAAGAATGGGTTGAACTTGACTTTCTCTACAGAGATGCCCTAAGGTTTGAGGTTGTATCATGAGGAAAACTTTGGATGGGTTGAATATGAGTTAGAAATATTCAAGTTTAGGCTCGGTGCCTGTGGCTCAAGTGCCTAAGGTGCCAACCACGTACACTCAAGGTGGTGGGTTCGAATCTAGCCCTGGCCGCCAAACAACAATGACGGCTGTAACCAAAAAATAGCTGGGTGTTGTGGCGGGTGGCTGTGGTCCCAGCTACTTGGGAGGCTCGCTTGAGCCTCGGCTGAGGTGGGAGACTCGCTTTAGCCCAGGAGTTGGAGGTTGCTGTGAGCTGTGATGCCATGGCACTCTACCCAGGGGTACAGCTTGAGGCAGTCTCAAAAAAAAAAAAAAAAAGAAATATTCAAGTTTAAACTCATGGATAGTAAATGAAGAAGATTTACATGGAAAAAGTAATGAAAAAAAACAATGCTTTAGAATTGAAAGCCCTACAGGAGAAATTAGTAAAGAGAAGCTAATAGTTAAAAATTAAGATTCTAGTTTAGATCCTAATTTTTTTTAAATAATTCCGTGTAAGATCAGAACTCAATCTTCTTTTTCTTAAATTAGATTTTATTTTTAGGAGATTATTAACAAAATTATTGATAAAAATAAAATGTCTTACTTAAGTAAATAATAAGATCATAATAAAAAAATCCACCATTATTCCAGAAAAACATAAACATTTATTTGTAA
>CAUYQV010058570.1:0-14462 GCA_963574575.1 Galagoides demidoff | reverse complement strand
TAAAATATAAATAATATGAGTACTGTCTGCTGAATTCATGAAATAAATAAATAAATTACTTACCTAAATTATCTGAATAGCTGATTTGTTGACATCACTTGTTTAACTAGCACTAGCATGCAGTACGATGTGTATTGTCTGAGAGACAGTTACAAAATGTTTTCATGATTGCCATTGCCAAAAAATGCCATTGTTCATTAAGTCCAAACAATGGTGGTCGAATTCTAACAACTGATCAACAACACAAACTTTGATAAGCAGTTCTCGATAATCAGTTCTCAACAATTATTTGTTATTATTAAAGTTTAACTTTATAAAATTAACAAAAATAATATAAAGCTCATATCCTGGCAAAATAGCCACATGGCAGCCAAAAACCGTATATTCCCTTCCCGTTCTTCCGCCATTCCCTAGCTTGTTGTGCATTCTTTCCAAAAATTGGGACTTTTTAAAAATGCCGCAGGACGTGGGACAAATTGTTAAAAATCAGGACTGTCCCGCCAAAAGTGGAACATCTGGTCATCTTATCTAGGATTACAGGCATGAGCCACTGCACCCAACCCCTAATTCACAGAAGTTTTGAGGATTGTCCATAAGAACATCTCTCTCAAGGTGGTTTATTTCTTCACACTATATTTTGAAATGTAAAAGAGGGAAGAAGGGAGATGCTCCAAAACGTTCCCAAACTCACACACACATTTTTTTGTTTTTTAGCTTTAACACAAATTATATGAAATTCTTGAATTTTTTATCATTACAGAATCAATTAGTGAAAAATTCCTAAGTGACAATTCTGCCCATGGTCATTTCCTCCATTAGTCTTCCCTCAGTACTTAACTCAAATTGCTGTGCTTCCAGATCTATGGATTAAGCCACGGAAGAACAGTGTTGAATTGCATATAGTATGTGGGTTTTGTTTTTTTTTTTCCTGAGACAGAGTCTCACTGTGTCACCCTCAGTACAATGCTGTGACTGTCTCAGCTCACAGCAACCTCAAACTCTTGGGCTTAAGTGATTCTCTTGCCTCAGTCTCCCAAGTAGCGGGGACTACAGGCTCCTGCTACAATGCCTGGCTATTGTTTTGTTGTCATTGTTGTTTAGCAGGCCTGGGCTGGCTTCAAACCTGTCAGCTTTGGTGTATGTGGCCAGCACGTTAGCTGCTGAGTTACAGGCACTGAATCAGTACGTCATATTTAAGATTCATTGCATATAAGATATAAACAAGTTTGCTGAAATTATGGAACAGAACTAAGATGTTTGCACGTAGTAGGACACAGTATAATGGATGTTAACCTGGGGCAGGTGGGAGACCAGTTTTAAGCAGTCATCTTAAAGTAAATCTATTCAGAAGTAAATCTAGTTGAACTTCAGAATATATTTATTATGATCTGATTGAGTGGAGGGAAATTATATTGTAATTCAGCACTTTTCTTCTTTGCATAGTGAAAAATAACTCCTGAAATAGAAAGGAAGGGCTGTGGGGTGAAAGATTAATATATGATACCTTCTAAGTGTCACATGTGTTCTTAGCATTTATGTACATTATCTCATTTGTATCTCATAACATACCTATGAATTAAGCATAACCATTTCCATCTAGGGATGGAATTTGAGAGTAATCTAAGGCTACATAACTTTGTTTCTAAAAGTGTGTTCCACAGATTACTCCCTATTAAGGAAACTTAAGAGAAGTTTAAATTCCTTGTCCTTAATTCAGATTTCCTCGAATCATAGTTTCCAGGGCACTTTCAAGAAAACCAACATAGCATTATATAAATTTATAGATTACACAAAAGTTTTCTCCTCTGGTGGGTCAGTGTTAAAGTCATTAGTTAATCCACCTCTGTTCATGACAGAATGATCAGTAGCAATATTTGTAATTACTTGTAATTATATAGCTAGTAAAGGGTCAGTTACCAACTTTTTTAATCTGCAAATAAAAGCAGCAGCATAATAATGAGGAAAGAGATCAACATTCTGGACTTTAGTGTTTATCTAGTCTCTTCTTCCATAGACTTTCAGGTATGGCATTAAAAATAATTGTTAACAGCATCCTTATGACTTTTGGTTATATTTTAAAACTTTTTTTTTCAGCCAGGTGCAGTGGCTCGTGCCTGTAATCCTAGCACTCAGGAAGGCCAAGGCACGTAGATTGAGTTTGAGACCAGCCTGACTAAGAGCACGACTGGTCTCTATACTGGGCATGGTGGCTCACATCTATAATCCTAGCACTCTGGGAGAATGAGGTGGGTAGATAGTTTGACTTCACGAGTTCGAGACTAGCGTCAGCAAAAGCGATACTCCAATTCTACTAAAATAGAAAAACTGAGGCAAGAGGAACACTTGAGCCTAAGAGCACAGGAGGTTGCTGTGAGCTATGACACAACAGCACTCCCCCCAGGGCAGCAGCTTGAGGCTCTGTCTGAAAACAAACAAACAAAAAAAGACTAGTCTCTACTGAAAATAGAAAAACTAGCCAGGTATTATGTCAGGCTCCTGTACTCCCAGCTACTTGGGAGGCTGAGGCAAGAGGATCACTTGAGCCCAAGAGTTTGAGCTTTCTGTGAACTATGATAATGTTACAGCACTCTACCCAGGGTGGCAGAGTGAGATTCTGTGTCAAAAAAATAAACAAAAGCTATATATATATGTATATATATAAACTATATATATGTTCTTTTTCATTTATATTTTACACCAACTTCTTCTTTTACTAATTATGCCTTTGTTTTGTCACTAGTTTCTGATGAGGCATTAAATAATACTCCCCATCCTTTTCTCAGTTCTGAATCAATTGAGATTTTATATACAGAGAATTGAGACAGATGGAGATTAAAACAAAAAAGCTAGATTAAAAACTAGGGCTTAGGTCAACAACCAGTCAAGCTTCCTAATACTTCTCACTAAGTGTAGACCCTGGGATGACCCAGTTACCCGAATTGCTGCTTTGAACCTGTCAAGCCCAGAGAGTAGTAACAGAAAAAACAAGTGGCCTCTGGCCATGTTTTAGAAGACAATCTTAAGTTGGATATGAGTATTAATACATGTGTATTAGGACATATTTAGAAGTGTGAGTATGTGTGTGTATATGTTTATGTATAGGTATATGAAAAGGCAACTCTTTCTTTTCTTTTCTTTTTTTTTAGAGACAGAGTCTCACTTTGTCACCCTTGGTAGAGTGCTGTGGTGTCATAGCTCATAGCAACCTCTAACTCCTGGGCTAAGGCAATTCTCTTGCCTCAGCCTCCCAAGTAGCTGGGACTATAGGTGCCTGCCACAATGCCAAGCTATTTTTTGCTTGCAGTTTGGCTGGAGCTGGGTTCAAACCTGCCACCCTCAGTAAATGGGGCTGGCGCCCTACGCACTGAGCCACAAGTGCTGCCCCAGGAAAGGCAACTATTTCTACAAAATATGAACCTAAATAAAATTCAGTCAACTTCAGTTCCAGGGTCACGGTGCTAGGCTTGGCAGAATACGTAAATGTGGGAGAAGTATGTACCTCTAACTACTGCCTTAAAGCCATACCCTCTCTCCTAATAATAATGCACAAAAGCAGAGGCAAAAAGATCCCATAACAGATTCCCTGCCTTGTCCACCTTGCTTGAAGAGATTCAGTAGATCATGCAGAAAAATGATCAATTATATTAATTACTTACATTAAATTACCCAGTGGGAATTAATATATGTTTTAAGAAGTTATAAACCTCTACTTGGGTGGCTAAGACAAGAGGAGCCACCCTTTTGAGCTCAAGAATTTGAGGTGGTTGTGAGGTATGCTGGCACGATACTCTACTCAAGGAGACGAGCGAAACTGTCTCAAAAAAAAGTTACAAGTCTTTTAGAAATTCAGATGCTCAGGCTTCCACATCAATTCTCTGGGACTATTTGAACTGAATAAATATTAGCTGTTCTCAGAAATTCAGATGCTCAGGCTTCCACATCAATTCTCTGGTTGAAAAATGACAGAGCCAGAGACACCTCTGCTGCCTCATATTTACTCAATGACATTAACAGAGTAGGTCTGAGATTTCCCCCAAGTTAGGAGACTATTGTGACTGATTTTCTTTTATGCAGACCATGTAGCAGGGAAGCCTGATAGAAGGAGTATAACAGAATCTGCAGTGATGGTGATGATAGGATGGATGGCAACAGCAGCCATGACATGGGCTCTATCAGCTTCAAATACAGATTCCAGAAATGATGTAGAGAGCTGGGTAAGAATATCCTGTCCCCACAGGATTAAAACCTTTGGTTTAAAAAAAGATGACAACATGCTTACTTCAATAATAGAAATAAGATGAGTGAGAACAGCTAATATTTATTGAGTCTTTACTATATCTTCTTAAAATATTTATTTATTTATTGAGACAAAGTCTCATTGTCACTCCTGGGTAGAGTGTCATCATGTCATAGCTCCCAGTAACCTCAAACTCCCCAATTTGAGCCATCCTCTGCCTCAACCTCCTAAGTAGCTGGGACTACAGGTGCCTCTCACCATACCTGGCTAGTTTTTCCATTTTTAGCAGAGACAGGGTCTTACTCTTGCTCAGGCTGGTATCAAACTCCTGAGCTCAAGCAATCCACCTGCCTCAGCCTCCTAGAGTTCTAGGATTACAGTTGTGCGCTGCGGCCACTCCCCGCCAATATATTCTTTTTTTTTTTTTTTTTCAGTTTTTTTTTGGCCAGGGATGGGTTTGAACCCATCACCTCTGGTATATGTGGCCAGGGCCCTACTCTGAGCCACAGGTGCCATCTTCTTTTTTTTTTTTTTTTAATTTCAGATTAATACAAGGGTAAAAACAACTAGGTTACGTTGTTTGCATGTGTTAGATAAAGTCCAAGTTGTAGTTGAGCCCTTCACCCAGGAGGTGTGCCATGTACCCTTACATTGTACCTGTTAGGGGAGAGCACATCAAACCTCCTCCCTGCTCCCTTCATCCTCCTCTCTTCGCCCTCTCCCTGCTCCACTTGAATTTAATTGTGTTTTCTTCTTTTCTTTTTTTTTTTTTCAGACAGAGTCTCACTATGTCACCCTTGGTAGAGTGTCATGGCATCACAGCTCACAGCAACCTCAAACTCTTGGGCTTAAGTGATTCTCTTGCCTCAGCCTCCCAAGTAGCTGGGAATACAGGTGCCTGCCATAATGACTGGCTATTTTTCTGTTACAGTTGTTATTGTTGCTTAGCTGGCGTAGGCTGGGTGAGAACCCACCAAACTCAGTGTATGTGGCTGGCACTATAACCACTGTGCTACATGCACTGAGCCAGTTGTGTTTTTTTCTTATGTGGGCATGTTGTTTTCATCTACTAGTTTCATATTAGTATTAAGTGCACTGGATACTTTACCATTCTTGTGATACTTTGCTTAGGTGGCTGTTCTCCAAATCCGTCATGTAAATGCAAAAGATGTAAAGTCTGCATCATTATGATATACTTATGCCACAGTTTAGCCATTAGTGAGTTGATGGACTCTTGGGTTGTTTCCACATCTTGGTGATTGTAAACTGAGCTGTGATAAACAATCTAGTGCGAATGTCCTTATGGAAAATGATTTTTTTTTTCTCCTAGGTAGATACCTAGTAATGAGATTGTGGGAATGGAATGTGAACTTTTAGTGCTTTGAGGATTCTCTGTACTTCTTTCTTTTTGGGGTGGGGGGGGATTTAAGGGAAGTCAGAGGAACGTATGGGTGTACATGCTGGTCATTCACTGCAGAGGCTACAACATCCCCAACACCACCACCCCCCACCTGGACATTTCATTCTTCCCGTAAGCAGTGCCTCGACCAACCTTTTGGGCACCTGGGACCGGTTTTTGTGTTAGACCCCGGATGGGGTGGCGGGAGGCAGAGCTCAGAGATGGTGTGTCGAGCTGCTGTAAATACAGATAAAGCACCTTCCCTTGCTTGTGCGCCCCGCGGCCCAGTTCCTATGTTTCAGGGAAGACAACTTCCCCAAGAACTAGAGGAGGGTGAGGGAGGCGGAGCTCTGCGGCCCAGTTCCGAACTGGCCGCGAACTGGTACCATTCATCGCCAAGCGTCTGGGAAACCGCCCATCCGCAACAGCCGCCGCCCTGTCGCTCGCAGTTACGGAGAGGGCAGGCGGCCCCAGGTATACGCAAGCTTGTGCTCTGGCGCTGTCTCTGTACTTCTTTCCAAAAAGGCTATATTAGTTTGCAACCCCACCAACCATCACTAGTTTTAAGTGTTAGTCCTTATTATATTCTAGGCACTGTGTTGCACAGTTGATCATGACCAGAGAATCATGAAGTAGATATTAATATAATTCTTATTTTACAGATGGAGAAACTGAGACTTGGACAGGGTCAGGTGTTAAGTTTTCCCATGGACATGCAGAAAATAAGTCCCTAAGTTAGATTTTTTTTTTCATTTTAAGACAAAAAGTCTCTCTCTGTCACCCACACTAACATGCAGTGGTGTCATCATAACTCACTGCATCCTCAAACACCTGGGCTCAAGTAATTTCTCCTATGTCAGGCTTTCAAGTAGCTGGGATGACGGGCACACACCACCACTTCTGGCTAATCTATTTTTTATAGAGATGGGATTTCACTATTGCCCATGCTGATCTTGAACTCCTGACCTCAAGCATCCCTCCAGTTTCAGTTTCTTAAAGTGCTAGGTTATAGGCATAAGCCACAATGCCTGGCCCTTAAGATAGAAGTTAAATTCAGAGGAAGAATAAGTAAAATATTATTAACACAAAACCCCTTAGATCAGCCAGTGTGGTGGCTCACACCTATAATCCCAGCACTCTGGGAGGCTGAGGCAGGTGGATTGCTTGAGCTCAGGAGTTTGAGACCAGCTTGAGCAAGAGCGAGATCCTATCTGTAAAAGTAGCTGGGCACTATGGCAGGTGCCTGTAGTCCCAGCTACTTGGGAGGCTGAGGCAAGAGGATTGCTTTTGCCAAAGAGTTTGAGGTTTCTGTGAGCCATGACAACATGACATTCTACTGGAGGGGCAAAGTGAGTCTCTGTCTCAAAAAAACAAAACAAAACAAAACAAAACCCCAATAGATCAGGTGGGAATAGAGACTTAAGTGGAGAGGTGCTTAACTGTTGTTGCTTAACCCTTTTCTCAATTCGTTAGCATCTTCCCTAGAATACTGTAAACACAGTTTGACTTTTTTTTTAAATAGTCATAATAAGTTTATGAGTCTAGGGAAAGGAAGTGGCAAGAATCTCATTTTCTGTTGGAGTCCATTTTTTTCCTATTTTATTCTCCTGGTCTGAAGAGAGAGACAGGAGGGAGAGGGTTTAGCAGTCAAGATTAAGAACAGAGGGAAGCTAAATCTGCCAAGTGAGAGAACTGCCAAGAATTCAAGTCCTAGAGATTATGGTGGATTCAGGCATAGATAGCTAAGGCAATTAGAATATGCAAATAATCAGCTAGAGCTAATCAGTGAAACAGGCTTCTAGCCTAAGCTCTGAAAACTTAAAGTTACAAAACAGCTGTAACAGCTAAAGTAAGGTTTTAGATATCAAAACTATTCCCACAGAAGAAGATAAAAATTGAAGCAACAAACATAATTATGAACAGGTCCAAAATACCAGAAGTAGAAGATTTAAAGGTAGTAGAGAAAATCAAAGATTAAAGAGTTATTGAGGCTCGGCGCCTGTGGCTCAAGTGGCTAAGGTGCCAGCCACATACACCTAAGGTGGTGGGTTCGAATCCAGCCCAGGCCCGCCAAAACAACAATGATGGCTGCAATCAAAAAAATGGCCGGGCGTTGTGGTGGGCACCTGTGGTCCCAGCTACTTGGGAGGCAGAGGCAAGAGACTCGCTTGAGCCCAGGAGTTGGAGGTTCCTGTGAGCTGTGATGCCATGGCGCTCTACCCAGGGGGATACCTTGAGGCTCTGTCTCAAAAAAAAAAAAAAAAAAGAGTTATCGATAAGGGTAACATTTACTCTGACAAGATGTGTCTTGTTCCTAAAAAGATATGTTTATTTTATAACACTTTTTGCACATTTTCCACTTTGTATAATGAACAGCTAATTAATTTATAGTATTATTTCAATAAAGGGTTACATATTTAGACTTAATCTTTTACTTCTCTAGTCAACAGAGCTAACTTGTGAAATTCAAAGGATTATTATAAACAGACTCTAGCTGGAGGCTATGCTTCTGAAACATGGCAGCCTAATACTGTCTTATATGAGGAATTATAAGAAATATCTGATGGGAAGAAGTATGGAGAATCCGCAAAGAACTCAAAATAGACCTTCCCTGTCATCTCACAACCCTCTTACTAGGCATCTACCCAGAACAAAAAAATTCATTTTATCATAAGGACACACTAGATCACAGCTCAATTTACAATTGCCAAGATGTGAAAACAACCTAAATGCCCATTAACCCAGGAATGGATTGCCAAACTATAGTATATGTATACCATGGAATATTATGCAGTCATAAAAAGATGGAGCTGAAACACATTCTTAGTAAAGTATCACAAGAATGGAGAAGCAAAAATCCAATGTACTCAATTCTAATATGAAGCCAGGAGATGATCTAATACATACACACACAAGAGAAAAACTCAATTCAATTCAAGTTAGGGGGAGGAGGAACAAGGGAGAGAGAGAGAAGGAGGGGGATTGGTGTGCTCGCAGTTAATGACCACACCAATGTAATACTGTAATGATATATGGCACACCTTCTGGGTATGGGACACAACTACCACAGGGATTCTACCTAACAGATGGAAGCATTGTAACCTAATTGTACACTCACATTAATATGAAATTAAAAAAAGATATCTGATGGATGGGAATGGATGGATGTAAAGAGTGCTATTGGGTTTTTGTTTGTTTGTAGAGAGGGGGGTCTCACTCTGTCATCCAGGATGGAGGTAGTAGTTTGATCACAGCTCACTGCAGCCTCCACATCTTTGGCTCAAGTACAGGAGACCAAGCACCAGGCTTATAGGAGCAGTCACTGGTTCTTGAGTGAGGCCTGGGGGCAGGACAATCTCATGGCTGGCAGGGATATGTTTTGCAGCCTGGAGAGAAGCCCTCAAGCAATTGCATGCATTTATAAGATAAGATTGGCCCCTCATTAGCAAGCAGGTGTTGTATTTTGAACATTTGTGGTGCAACAGGGTGGGAGTCGAGCTAGCATGTGGTGATCATTAAGCCGAAGTCCTAGTACATGGGCCCCCCACACTTGTTATATACTATTTCAATAAAAGTCCATCATAGAGGTTACTCGGGGTTTCCCTCCACCTATGGGAAGCCTACCTCTTGCAGGCTTCTAACTTCAATCTATATCCTGGCTGTTTTTATTCATATGGTGACGGGTGCCATAGCAGGCACTGACAATGGTAACGGGGTGCTATAGAGGCACGGACACTCAAGCAATCTTTCCACCTCCCAAGTAGCTGGGATTAAGGGCACACACTACCATGCCTGGCTAATTTTTTTTCATTTTTTTGTAGAGATTAGGTCTTGCTATGTTGCCCAGGCTTGTCTTGAATTCCTGGCCTCAAGGAATCCTCCTGCCTCAGCCCCCCAAAGTGTTAAGGTTAGAGATGTGAGCTACCGTACCTAGCCTGGCCATTAATATACCCAAGCAAAGCTCAAAAGAGGTTAATAATGTTCTTTTTGCTTAGAGTCCCAGAATCCATTAAAATAACTTTTGGACAAAGAGGAGAGAGAAAATGATCTAGCAATCAATGAAAATGATCTAAATATCAATGTTCCTTGATGTTTACCCAAGAGTGTTGAAAACTTATATCGACACAAAAATCTGCTCATAGATGTTTATGTATCTTTATTCACAATTGCCAAGATGTTTTTGATGATTCACAATTGCAAGCAACCAAGATGTTTTTAGTAGGTGAATGGATACATGAGTTGTAGTACACTCAGACTATGGAGTGTTACTCAACTCTAAAAAGAAATGAGCTATTACGTGACGAAAATACATGGAGGAAGCTTAAATGCACATTACTAAGTGAAAGAAGCCAATCTGAAAAGGATCCATACTGGATGATTCTAACTATAGGCCACTCTGGAAAAGGCAGAACTCCAGAGATAATAAAAAGACCAGTGGCTACCAGGGTTTGAATATGTAGACACAGAAAAGTCTTAGGGCAGTGAAAGTACTCATGATATTGTAATGATGGATACTTATCATTACACTTTCATCCAAACCCCTAGAATGTACAACACCAGGAGTGACCCTAATGTAAACTATGGACTTTAGGTGATGGTGATGGGTCAATGTAAGGTTCATCACTTCTAACAAATGAGCCCCTCTGGTGGAGAATGTTGACAATGGGGGAGGCTATCACTTGTGGGGCCAAGGAGTAACTACTCTAAAAATACAGTATTTTTAAAAAGACAGAAAGAAAATTTGTATTAGTTTATTAAGTGTGAAATGTCCTATTTCCTTAAGTACTAAGTTTGAGGCGGGGTGCCCATAGCTCAGTGAGTAGGATACCAGCCACATACAACGGAGGTGGTGGGTTTGAGCCCTGCCTGGGCCTGCTAAGCAGCAATGACAACTGCAACCCAAAATAGCCAGGTGTTGTGGGGGGCGCCTGTAATCCCAGCTACTTGGGAGGCTGAGGCAAGAAACTTGCTTAAGGTCAAAAGTTTGAGGTTGCTATGAGCTGTGACACTACAGCACTCTACTGAGGGCTGTGACACTACAGCACTCTACTGAGGGCAACATAGTGACACTGTCTCTAAAAAAAAAGTACTAAGTTTGACAGTTACTATTTCTGACATTTCACTTTGACATTTCTTGGAGGAAGTTTGGTTTTTTCCTTTCTTTTTTTATTGTGAAAGTACTTCTGCATTCTTTCAAATGCACACTTTGGCTTGTGATTATCTTTCAAAAAAAAGTTTTGACACTTCATACTCTTTGGCTCAAGTGATCCTCCTACCTCTGTCTCTCAAGTAGCTGGGACTACAGACACTCGCCACACATTCGGCTCATTTTCCTATTTTTAATAGAGACGGGGTCTCACTCTTGCTCAAGACCAGACTGAGCTCAATCCCACCTCAGACTTGCAGAGTGCTAGGATTAAAGGTGTGAGCTACCACGTCTGGTGTCAATTTTTTTTTTTTAAGAGCAATGTTTGTGAAACCATGGCCTAAGTTAAAAATTCACTTTATTGGCGGGTTCGAATCCTCAGCCCGGGCCCGCCAAACAACAATGATGGCTGCAACCAAAAAAAAAAAAAAAATGGCCGGGCGTTGTGGCGGTCACCTGTGGTCCCAGCTACTTGGGAGGCGGAGGCAGGAGACTCGCTTGAGCCCAGGAGTTGGAGGTTGCTATGAGCTGTGATGCCATGGCCCTCTACCTAGAATGACAACTTGAGGCTCTGTCTCAAAAAAAAAAAAAATTCACTTTATTTTGGAATATGACTTCTATTGTGGAATCAAAGCAGTGCAGACAGCTTGAAATATTACAAAGTGTTTGAGAAAGATATGGCTAATGAACTCACAGTATGTCAATGATTTAAGAAGTTTCATTCTGGTGATTTTAATCTTAAAAATGAGCCATGGGCTCAGTGCCTGTACCATAGTGGTTACGGTGCCAGCCACATACACCAAGGGGGGGGCGGTTTGAACCTGGCCCAGGCCAACTAAACAACTGCAACAAAAAAATAGCCAGGCGTTGTGGTCCCAGATATTTGGGAGGCTGAGGCAGGAGAATCGCTTAAGCCGTAGAGTTTGAGGTTGCTGTGAGCTGTGATGCCACAGCACTCTACCAAGGGCAACATAATGAGACTCTGTCTCAAAAAGTAAATAAATAAATAAATGAATAGTAAAAAAGAAAATGAGCCATGTGGCTGACCTGAGATGAAGGTGGATAAAGAGCTGAAAGTTGCAGTGGAAGCAAATTCATCTCAATGTAGGCGTGAATTAGCAGCAAGCTTTGATGTTACTATTCCAACAGTATGGGACAATTTGAAACAAATTGGCAAGGTGAAGAAGCTGGATAGGTGGGTACTGCATGAATTAAACGAGCATGTGTCTCCACAAAGCTTGCCTTTCTTTGCTATTATCACATGAAAACGAACCATTTCTGCACCCTATTATTATGTATGATGAAAAATGGATTTTTTTTGGCAATCCCAAGCATTTGGCACAATGATTGGATATGATTGGATAAAGATGAAGTGCTGAAACACAGTCCAAAACCAAACATTCATCAAAGCAACCTACCAGTGTCTGTGTGGTGGTCCAGGGCTGATATTATTCATTACAGCATCATGAAACCTGGCCAATTGATTACAATGGATGTCTACTGGACCAGTTGGACAAAATGATGAGGAGACCTGAGATTAAGCAGCCAAGACGGTCAATGGAGACAGGCCATTCCTCTTGCAGGACAACACTATCGCACAAACAACACTGCCCAAGCTACAGAAGCTGGACTTGGAAACTCTTGGTCACCCATCATACTCACCAGAACTTGCACCAACTGACTACCACGTCTTCCAGGCTTTTGAACACTTCTTGTAAGAAAAAATATTCAATTTTCAACAAGCCGTGGAAAATGTCTTTCTCGATTTCATCACCACTCACCGTCCAGGCTTCTTTGCCGCTGGCATACACAAGCTATCATTAGGCAAACCGTGTTGATAGTTTATCCACATACTGTATTTATACTGCTTCTTGTATGAGATATAATAAACTAAAACTTTTGATTCGAAATTGGACATTTCTAATTTAATAACCCATATTATCTATTTTATTGATTCATAGAACAGTATTTTATCCACTAGCACACACCATTATAATGATAGTGTATCTTCAAGGCAAACCAGCATGGCAGTAAGCCGTTAAATAAAGTTTATTCAGAGTGCTGTGGAGATACTCTAATTTCCTGAATTCTCAGATTTCCACAGGTTTCCCTAAAGGCTTGAAGCATATCCACCCTTATTTAGTTGAACAGATAATTGGAAAGGGTGTAGATAATAATTAGTGCATTATAAGGAGTCGTCTAGTTCAGGATATAATATCTGTGTGTGACAGCACCTATACTGCAATCATTATCTCATAGAAACAGCCGGGCTGTTGTTTCCAGTGCTTATGATTGATGCCTGTAGTCTACCAAGCTGGATGGTTTTCAGTGATAATTGGGAAAATCAGAGCACTTCTATAAATGCAAAATACCTCCAGTATCCTCAAATGTTTGATTATTTCTGAAGCTTTGGCCCTCTTTTTCCTTCCTTATTTTTCAATTTCATATTTATATTGAATAAAAGTATCATTGCATGTATGTCAGCCAATATACTTGCTCTATTGTATTTTATCTTCATTTGGGAAAATTTTCATTATTTTTACTTCTTCAATTCTAATTTCATTCATCCTCTTATTATTTATATATAGCCATACTATATTTAATTTTCCAGTGTACTAAATTTTTATTCGCTCTAATATTAAAGCTGATTGTTTGGGGGACAGTCTCACTCTATTTTCCAGGCTAGGGTGCAATGGTATCATCATAAAGTGCTGCAGCCGCACACTCCTGGGCACAGGCAATCCTCCTGCCTGAGCCTCTCCTGTATCTGTGACTACAGCGGCATGCCACCAAGCCCAGCTAATTTTTTTATTTTTTGTAGAGACAAATTCTCACTATGTTGCTCAGGCTGGTATTGAACTCCTGGACTCAAGCTATCCTCCTGCTCCAGCCTCCCAAAGTGCTAGGAAAACAGGTATGAATCCTGATGCCCGGTTTTTTTAAACTTTAAAGTAGGCATGGTGCATGTCTCAGCCACTCAGGAGGCTGAGGCAGGAGGATCACTGGAGCACAGGAGTTTGAGGTCAGCCTGAGCAACATATCAAGACTCTATCTCTAAAAGAATTTTAAAATGAGTTAGACAGCTGGGGGTGGTGGCTTACTCCTAGCACTCTTGGGAGGCTGAGGCAATTACAGCACCTGAGCTCAGGAGTTTAAGACCAGCCTGAGCAAGAGCAAGAACCTGTTTTTACTAAAAATAGAAAAATACCCAGGCATAGTGTTGGGTGCCTATAGTCCCACCTACTTGGGAGGCTAAGGCAAGAGGATTGGGTGAACCCAGGAGTTTGGGGTTAGGATGGGCTAGGATGCTACAGGACTCTACCCAGGGTGACAGAGACTCTGTCTCAAAAAAAAGAACATGACAATTAACAAACAAAAAAAGTTAATCTTAAAATTATTGAATGGCTCGGCACCTGTGGCTCAATCGGCTAAGGCGCCAGCCACGTACACCTAAGGTGGTGGGTTCGAATCCCCAGCCCGGGCCTGCCAAACAACAATGATGGCTGCAACCAAAAAATGGCCGGCTGTTGTGGCGGGCGCCTGTGGTCCCAGCTACTTGGGAGGCAGAGGCAGGAGACTCGCTTGAGCCCAGGAGTAGTTGGAGGTTGCTATGAGCTGTGATGCCATGGCACTCTACCCAGGGAGATAGCTTGAGGCTCCGTCTCAAAAAAAAAAAAAAA
>CAUYQV010058569.1:0-29763 GCA_963574575.1 Galagoides demidoff | reverse complement strand
TCCCCCCCCCCCCCCCCCCCCCCGCTCCCCTCCGCCCCCCCTCCCCTTATCCTCCCCCCCCCCCCCCTGCCCTGCTCTCCCCTCCCCCTCAATCTGAGCTTTTGAGGAGCTCGGATAGGAACAAGATCTCTTTGACCCGTTTGTTTATCAGCCACTGTCTTGTCTAGGAAGCTACCCAGGGTATCGTATCTGCAGATCTCTGTAATAACAAGCTGTGTCATTCCAGTGGGGCTGTACTGTAATTTGGCAGAGAAAGAGTAATACGAAGCATATTTCTCCCACTGTGAAGGGAAACTGTACAACTCTATGGGGATGTGTGGAGAAATTGCTTCTCAACATTTAGCTGCCTAAACATAAGGCAAATAAGAGTAGTTAACTGTTGGAATGGCTGACTGAGGGAATCTCCTCTTCCTCAGGAGATCTTTAAAAATGTAATGGAAGTTCCATGCGTTTGCCCTGGTCTAAGAGTGCTACTGGCTGAATGTGGGCAGGGCTGCTTAGGCCTCTATCGTTGGTTAGGTCACCTGCAGTGTTGATTACAATTGACTGAACGTCACAGCTGAGGTTCGGGATCTTGCTGACTGTACAACACGGATGAGTTGATCTAATTTGGAGCTTAAAATACTGTTTTTAAGGTACAATCAAAAAATAAGAGTATAATTGACCGTGACTATGTATGGGGCAATGAAACTACTAGATAAAGAAGGCACAGCTGTGGTCCTGAAGGAGTGCCCATCTTTTGGGGCAGCAGGGCAAAACTGGGGCTCAGTGTGGAGCCTCTTCCTGCCACTCTGTCCCCCCTTCTCGGTGTTCTTCAGGCCCCTCTTCCTTGCCTGGATAAGTGTTTGTGTTCCTCAGGGATGGGGCCTGGGCCCACTATTTCTTATTCTCTGCTTTCCTCAGAACTTCTTAACACTGTCCTGGTTTTGACTACCACCTTCAAGAAGGCAACTCTAAGTCTGTATGCTTAGTCCACTGTCCTGAGCTCTGAGCCTTCACACCCAAGTGCGTTTCCACTTGGATACCCCTAGAGGCCCATGCTCAGCGCGCCCCACGTGGCAGGTGTCATCCCTACCATCTCCACGACTCACTCCCACTTCTGCATTCCCCATCTGTGCGACTGGCATTTCTCTCTCCCACCCATGCCAGCCAATATCTTCACAGTATTTGCATGCCCTTTTTTAAGGAGACAGACACTGCTTAGCTCAAGCCAGAGCTTCTCATGCAGAAATGTGGGCTCAATGTTATAAGATCTTTTAGTATTGGTGGGGCGCAGTGGCTCACGCCTGCATTTCTAGCAGTCTGGAAGACCAAGGTGGGTGGCTTGCTTGACTTCAGCAGTTTGAGACCAGCCTGAGCAAGACTGACATTCTCCGCCCCCCTCATCTCTATTAAAAAAAAAATACCCCACCATATACCGAGGGTGATGGGTTTGAGCCTGGCCCCAGCCAAACTGCAACAAAAAAATAGCTGGGTGCTGTGGTGGGCGCCTGTAGTCCCAGTTACTCAGGAGGCTGAGGCAAGAGAATTGCCTAAGCCCAAGAGCTGGAAGTTGCTATGAGCTGTGAAGCCACAGGACTCTACTGAAGGCAACAAAGTGAGACTCTGTCTCTAAAAAAACAAAACAAAACATAAAAAAGAAATAAAATAAAAACCAGCTGGGTGTTGTGGCAGGCTGCTATGGTCCAGCTACTTGGGAGGCTGAGGCTGGAGGATTGCTCAAGCCCAAGAGTTTGAAGTTGCTGTGAGCTATGATGATACCACAGCATAATACCCAGAGTGACAGAGTGAGATTCTGTCTCAAAAAATAACAAAAATCTTTTAGTATTACATTTTAAGAGATGCCTAAAGTCTTTTTTGGTGGACATCTTCCAATGTGAGAGCATTTGCAACTAATTCAGATCTTTTCAAAATACTGAAGGAAAACACTAGTGGGTACCAGGTGTCGTAGTCCCCCCCAAAAAAAAAAATTGAAGGAATCGATCAAAACATATTTGTGAGCCAGGTGTGAGTGTGACCATGAGTCCAGGTATACACCTTCATTTAGGGGATGAGTTAAGAAAGAGGCCCCCCAAAAAGATACTGAGTAGGACCATTAGGAATCATAGGAAGTCGAAGAAGGAGAAAATTTTAAGAAAAAGATGCACTTCAGTCACAAAAACTACAAAGAGGACAGAAAAAGCCTGGAGGGTCGCTTGAGCTGGGGAATTGAGCCCTGGCCAAGTGTAGTGATAGGATTAGAAGCCAGATTGCAAGGAAGTAGGAAGTAATTGGAGGTGAGGAGACAGTGACAGCATCACGTAAGTTAGTATACTTCCCTGTGAAGGAAAGGGAAGAGGAAAGATGGTAACTAAATAAAGGACCAAGATCAGATAAAATTGTTCTTTTAAACGTAGATTAATAAGTGAATTTGTCATGGAGTCAAAAAATGTAGTGCACATTATAGTTTATTTATTTTGTTTATAACTACTTTGGCCATCATTTCGAGTTTTTACCTGCTGGTTAGTTGGGGTGTGGGGGGAGTAAATGTCAAAATCTAATTAAAGCTTAGCCTAATCCAATCATTTGAATAGTTCCCTTGGGTGGCATTCTAACATTGCGTCTAAGCGTTCAGTCTCTCAGGCAGCCTGTCTCTCTCTGCATCTATGCCATGGATACCAAGGTAATATCTGGGTGTATGGGAGGAGGGCAATGAGTTAAGAAGGAGGGGTAGTGGTGGAATACACAGTCTGAGGGGTGCTAAAAGTTCTGAAGAGCCCCTTTGGAAAGTAGCAGAGGGTCTGGCTGAGAAGTGAGAGCAGCAGGGAGGGGGCCCCACTGAAGCTGGGTGGTTTCCATAGACAGGGTCCAGCAAATGGCTGGTTTGATTCATAGCAGAGAATGTTCTGGCAAATGTGGAAGAAAAAAGGGGCCCAAGAACAGATATTAAAAATGAATGGTCTGATGACTAAAGATTATAAGATGGAGCTGGGCATGGTGGCTCACACCTGTAATTCTAGTACCCTGGGAGGCCGAGACAGGTGGATTGCTTGAGGGAGGAGTTTAGGAGCAGCCTGAGAAAAAGCAAGACTCTGTAAAAACTAGCCTGGCATTGTGGCGGTTGCATGTAGTCCCCGCGACTCGGGAGGCTGAGACAAAAAGATCACTTGAGACCAGGAGTTTGAAGTTGAGGTGAGCAATGATGTCAGGGCACTCTACCCAGGGTGACAGATCTGTCTGAGAATCTGTCTCAAAAAAATAAAAAAGAAGAAAAGAAAGAAAGAAAAAACAGAATATCAAATGGATATCTCCCCAGTGATGACCAGATTTGTCAGAGTAAGTGTCCCATCCGGAAGTCTGCATGTTTCTCTGATTTACTGCCATTTTATTTTCTAGGAAGTAAGGTACATGTGTCAAAAGTGTACTGGACAGGAAATGTCACTGAGCACAGAGAGGTCAGCATCCCCTGCAGCCTGGAGGGTCCAGACAGCCCCACCTCCCTGTACTCCGTGATGTGGTACTGGAACGGAGGAGAGTCTGGACGTGAGCTGCTGGTGCACCTGCAGCATGATGGTCTGCTGGAGTATGGTGCAGAGGGGCGCAGGAGGCACCTGCACTGTCACCGGGCGTCTACTACAGACTTTGTCCTGCAGCTGCACCGGGTGAGGATGGAGGATGCCGGACTGTACTGGTGCAGGGTGGCAGAGTGGCAGCTCCACGGACACCCAAGCAAGTGGGTCAACCAAGCGTCAGATGAGTCGCAGCAGATGGCGCTCACCGTGCTGCCCTCAGGTACGTGGGGTTGCCGTGGGCTCAGGGGTGGGTGAATATGTGGTTGTCTGGTGCTTTCCCTCCCAGCTGTGCCTCACTCCTTCTTCAGGCTGAAGGCACTTTTCATATTCCCTGAAGAAGATGATTTTGCCATCTCCCCCAGTAGTAATTCATTTGAACAAACAAGGTCTACATAAAATTTTGTCATAAACATTTAAATATCAGAGGCATCTGACCTGTTACCCCTACCCTAAAACCATCAACACTATGTCCCCTTAAATAATCAAGTAATGTGTGAAGCAGACATCCTTACCTTT
This sequence comes from Galagoides demidoff, assembly GCA_963574575.1. NCBI lineage: Eukaryota > Metazoa > Chordata > Mammalia > Primates > Galagidae > Galagoides > Galagoides demidoff. Next base: position 25,696 of record CAUYQV010058569.1, on the reverse strand, counting down.
GGGCCGATTCTCTAATCTTGGAATGTTCATCTGCAGTGGGGGTGGGAATGAGAGATAGGGAGCGATGATGTTACACTGTGTTTTGTTTTGTTGTTTTTTGTTTTTGTAACTTTACATTTTGAACCCAAATCAGCTACATCTAAATGCTCCTTCAGTCAAAAAAAGGAAAACAAGCAAAACAAAATTTCTCAATGAATAAGTGCCAACCTCCTTGTCTCTCTATGTTCTTGACCTTTGATGACAGGGTCATTCCATACACCTCTTGTAATTGTTTCTTGAAAGGCGTCAAGGTAGAAAGTGTGCTCTGTAGAACTTGTAGGCTCCAGCAGGGAGGGCAGCTGCTCAAAGACCATTGGACAAAGGGTGACATTTCTGAATGAGAGGAGGTCATTCTACTCAGCTGAGTACTCATTAAGTGAAAGCAAAAAATCCTCCACTTAGACCAGTAAATCTTCCGGGCGATTGATGAGCTAGCAATTGTTGTAGCCAGCTCATTCCGTCAGCTACTTCTTCCTGGTGGGGTTCAAGGAGAAGATGCGAGGTGAACAATAAGCTGAACTTACTGTGCAGAAGGGCCAAGGGAGAAGTAGGGGTGTGGTCTTGGCAGCCCCACTCCAGGAGGGGTAAATGAAAATGATCAATAAAGGTAACATTCCTAAGACACTGTTTGGCTTTGATGACACTCTTAGCAGGGGAAGAGCACTGCCAAGAACACAAGGGAACATCTAAGACAGAGGGATAGCTGCGTCCCAGCCCCCACAAGGCTCCTAGAATGGAAGCCAAAGTGACATGATTTGTTCCTTAAGGGGGTCCACTGTCATCTTGCCCTGTCCGTTATTCAGCAAAATTTTTGTCCAGGCAGAATATTTTTTTTCTGTCAGCCTTTCTTCCATTCTAACAATTATAAGAAGTCCCATACCCATGAGTATGTCTTTTCCCACTGAAATTCACACACTTGTACAATCATCAGTTTTTTCAGTAGAATAAATAGACAAGAACAGCAAAAAGTATATATTTGTGACTAAAAAGCACACCCCCTCTGAGGCAGATGAGATCCTTTATAGCATATATATATTTTTAAGCTTTGTGGAATTCTAGCAAAACAGGTGTAAGGTTTTTAAAAGATGAACTTGGAAAGAAAACAGTAAGAACTGAGCGCCTTTGTGTTCTCAGAAATCTTGTGCCATGATGAGCTGAGGGTTTCCCGTGTGACTTTAGTCATACCTGGCAAGTGGTGTCTGGGTTCTCCCACCTGGCTGGTCCTCTCTGGCATCTGGGAAGGCAGTGTGGGATGATGAAGAATACCAGGGGGTAGGGGGTGCAATCAAACAGGCCTAGGTGCAACTCACACTCTACCACCTACAACTATGAAATCATACCCCAGTTACTGCTGTGAGCCTCAGCCTTCTCATAAAATGAAGATCATGCTATAAATGTATATAAAGTAGCTCGTACAGTCCCTGGCACACTCTAAGTGCTCAACAAATGTTAACCCCTTTCTCTCTATGCCTCCAACTGTGCTACCCATATATACACACACAGGTATAAGATTAATTTGTTCAATAAATAACTACATGAGGTTCTACGATACAAAAATGCATACAACGGATCTGTTTCCACAGAGCTTAGAGTCCCGTGGGGAAAATCAAGACCAACAGGGCAGGAGGATCAAAGAAATATTTTCAGGATGTTTTGGGAGCAAATAAAGAGCACACTGGAATGAAGGGCTGGGTGGGGAGAAGATCTGGGAAGGTTCCCCAGAGTACGGGGTCCATGAAAAGGAAGAAACAGATTGTAGGAACAGGAAAGGGAATGGAAGATGATCATAAGATATGAAACTTTGTGTTACATTCAGGAAATTTCCAGAAGTTGAGACTATAGAAACTGTGTCCCATGTGGTCCAATGGTGTGAGATAAGACCAGTGAGGTGGGGAGGGCACAGGTAGATCTCAAATGTGTCTAAAGTATGAAGCTAAGGAAGGTGAACTTTACTGTGAGGTGAACTTTACTGTGATGGTTACGTGATGTCATTGAAAAAGTTCACACAAGGGAGTGACATCATCAGATTTGGATGTTAGGGAGTCCCCACTGGGAGCAGTACTTGCATGAAGGATGAATCAGAGGAGAGGAAGACAGACAAGGGAGAACTGTTTGAAATTGCAAGCACCCAGGTGAGGCGAGAGGAAGGCCTGAGTCAAGGCAGTGGCAGAGAGAACTAAGAAAGGCACAGGGCATTCAGTGCGAGGAAGTGTCATCTCCAGGATTTAGAGACTATTCCGCATATTGATACATGTAGAGGGAAATGAGAGAGTAAGAAGAACTGAAGACTAATATTTATTAATATTCAGACTTAAATGGAGAGTTGGGTCTTGCCAAGCAAAGAAAAATACAAGAGAGATTGTAGGGGAGGGTTAGTTCAGTTTTGAATAAGTTGGGCGGGATTGAGCTGTGAGTTATCAAGGAAGCCCTGTCCAATAGACATCAGGACTTCCAACCGGGATCTGCACCAGAGATATAGATTAGAAGTTATCAAGTCATAGCCAATAATGACATGCGAAGATGGAGCCCTGGGTTGTACAGCTGTATATGGGGCTGGAGGAGCAGAACCTCTGCTGGAGACCAAAGGGAGTGGCCGAGAGGGGAAGGGGGATCACGTTTGGGGGTCCCCCAGAAACCAAAGGCAGAGAGGGCATCAAGAGGCAGGAAGATTAGAATGATTAAGGTAAGAATGAGAAGGATAAAGTATCACTGGGCGCAGTGGCTCACACCTGTAATCCCAACACTCTGTGAAGCTGAGGCAGGCAGGTGCCTGAGCTCAGGAGTTCTAGACCAGCCTGAACAAGAGAGAGACTCTGTCTTTACTAAAATTCGAAAAACAAGCTGGGTGTCCTGGCCAGTGCCTGTAGCTCCAGCTACTTGGGGGGCTGGAGCAGGAGGATCACTTGAACCCAGGAGTTTGAGGTTGCTCAACGGTGACAGTGGGACCCCTGGCACTCTACCCAGGGTGACAGAGTGAGTCTCTGTCTCAGGAAAAAAAAGAAAGTATCCACTGAATTTGACAGTGTGGTACAAGGACTGAAGAGTGATTTGAGGTGTCAGACTGCATACCTGGTTAACATCTGTCACCACTGCTCAACTGGGGAGGCCAGGACTGCGAGCGTCTGTGTGCGGCAGGAGCACAGCCCAGGGCACAGAGGGGACACCCGAATGGTTGCTGAGTCACCGTGACATTGCATTCCTGGCAGGTGCCAGTTCCAGGTGTTAACTGGGTCAAATATAACACTAGTGTGCTACCAATTACCCCTTCTCAGGGGGCCTCCCACCCCATCTGGCCATCCCAGGAGGGGTCTGTTTCAGTACCACATCAGCAGGTGGCCCAAACGAAGGCAGAGAGGTAAAGAGAACTTGGTGGACCTGGGCTTTTCTTCCATGTCTTACTTGCTTAGCAATAACTGAGCCAGGGCAGGGACTCCAGCTGCCCGGTCTTTTCACCTCACTCTCAGACCTAGGTATAAATGTCTTATCTAGAGAATTCTCTAGGATTAATTGATAAGGCATGCTATTGGCTTTCTGGGGACGGAATTATTTGTAGTAATAAAGCACTTGTTACTATCTTTCAGCTTTTATTTGGGTAAGGATGTGGTGAGTAAGTGGACTCTTGAAGGAGATAACGTGTCTCCACCACACAAAGTTTCTGGGGAGGCCAGATGGCCTACCTGCTTCCCACGGCCCCAGGAAGGCCTGGCACGCAGCAGGGAAAGTGAGTCTTCAGCTGGGTTACAGAGACCCTGTCAAGGATCCCTTGTTCTGGGATGCACCTGTTACCAGGCTCCTTACCCTACTTTTATTTCTCCACCTCACATGGCATAGGCAGTTTCCCAAGTTTTAGTTTGGAGGGTAGGGAAGAGCTGGTAGCCCCCTTGTTATCCTGTCCCTCTTTTCTTCTGAAATCAGTATTTTTGAGGTAATATCAAAAAGGAGTGTCCTCTTGCTGTGTTTGGCTGTGGGTAGAAGCAAGTTATGAACTAAACCTCATGATGAAGTGTTCTCATTACAGTTTTGGCTCTGGTTTGCGGGCCTTGTACTTTGAGCATTGGGCACTTACTTAGATTGATTCAAAATGCCAAACCTTAATGGTTCTGAACGTCACTAATTCTAATCCAGATATGGGTGAGAGGCAGATGGTGGGAAATGGCGACGGTGGGATCGAGAGCACGCACTGTCCTCCCGGGAGAGGTAATTTAGAAGCACTGGGGCTGACAGTTGCTAGCTGTTGGCCAACTCAGTGCCGTGAAGAGCATATTTTTGAAAGCAGATCACTCTTAAGAATGAGCAGCCTTCTCCCCAGTAAGACAATCAAGCCCTCTGGCTGTCCATTCACACTGAAGATAAGAGTCTCAGTGGCAGAAAAGCTGGGTATGAGATTTCTTTCTACCTCCTGTTGCCAGAGTCCTATCTCACTATTCTTAGCCCACATTCTAGCAATGGTGACACTTGGTGCCATGGATTCTTACCTCACAATTCGCTGCCCCCCTTATTTGCCCCCCCGACTAGAAAAAGGAGCCAGAACATCTTATGTATTCATGTGACTGTCTAATGAATGTCACCCAGGTCTGCAGAAACAGAGGGGTTGGAGGTTGAAGGCAGAGAGCCCTAGCCTATGGGGGAGCGTGGCTAAGCTCATGTTCCCTATGGGAGAACTCAGCAGAACTCTGGCCCTGTTCTCTGGTCTCTTCCTAGAAGGTTGCCTGTGATTTTTTTTAGCTTTCTCAGCAGTATTCTAGCTAATTAATATTTATTGCTCTACTCATGCTGTTAAATGTTATAGTATGCATTATCTTATCACAACTCTAGAAATTATTAAAATTATCCTAATTTGGTTGGTAAGGAAACTAATGATTAGAGAAGATAAGTGACTTATCCAATGTTGGTAATAGTTGAAGAGGGAGGATTTGAACCCAGCTCTCTTTGAGATGTAGTAGGCCCATTTGCTACCCAGCACACATGCCCACAGCCTGTGCTCTCAACGCCTGGGTGCAGTGGCACCATTCTCTTTTAGCCTTGCAGTCTATGCCTCTTTTTAGCCATAGCCTCCTAAGGTAATCAGAGAAGACCTGGGGAGAAGTTGTAATCACTCAGGGTCATTTGGGAGAGAGGACATGGAGAGGGGGTGGTAAAGAGTTCACTGCTCCACTGAGTTTAAGATGGAGAATACAAAGGAGACCAGAAGAAGTCCAGGGCACAAACCTGGCAGCTCTTCGTGGCCCTGTTCAGAGCTGCCAGTCTAGCGTTCAGTCATTACTTCTGTGACGTGATGGCAGCATCCCTGGTTCCCGTGTGTGGAAGGTACTTGTGCAGCTGATTCATTGATCAGACTCCGCAGAGGAGATAAAAGGCACAGAAGAGCAGGGTCTGCCCTCGAGGAGCTCCCAGTGCCAGAGTCAGCAGCCGTCTGGTTCTTTCTCAACTTTATCACAGCGACATTCTTCCACGAGTAAGACGCATCAGCAAAGCCAAAAATGGGATCCTTATGGCAGAGGGTTGGTCAAAATGACCTCTAAACCTATTTTCATCTCTAAGAGTCTGTAATCCCACGGATCCTATAGCTTACCCTTTGAAGGAAAAATTGCTTACGTCATTATAATTTTCCCATAAAAGCACAGCTACTATTAGCCCCAGATTTTGTAGAACAGCCCTGATTTCAGATATCATGTCATAAATAAATGTCGTTGGAAGACTGTATTTAGTAACTGGTGTCTCATTAAGCATGCATCTTTCTGCTAGGAGAGACTGTTCCCGGGCCCGTGGTGTCTGCGTCCTCTCCACCTTTGCTTCCCCGGCTACGTGGCCAGGGACCACTTTGGGGCTGCTTATGTGTGATCAGCGTGTCTGCCTGTTCCCCTGCAGTGCTCCCCAGTGGGCTGAAGCTGCTGCAATCATATGCTTCGTCGTGCCTTTATATAGTATCTTCCGCCCATGCGGTTGCAGTAGATCCAATTTAATTCAGATCAGCAAGCGTTATGGGGCGCATGTGCTGGGCACTGTAGGTGCTGTAGAGGGAAACCACTCTCAGACAGACTCAAGTAACTACAATGGAACAAAGGACCGATTAAAAGGGAAGGAAGGGGCCTAAACAGAAGGATGGGGGAGAAAGGGGAGGACGGAAGACAACTGTGCCCGAGGCAAGGCAGGCAGCCTGCCAGAGCAGGATCCCGATGGAGCTAGGCCAGAAGGACCAGAGGATGGAGAGCAGGGAGCACACCAGGTGGTGGTGGTGGCAACACAGAAAAGGGTCCCAGTGGAGAGCGAGGCCCACTTGGAGGCCAGGCTTGGGTCAGGGCTGGCAGGTGTTTCCCACTGTAGGTGCAGTGGTTTTCATCAGAGCAGCACAGAGTGTGTGTGTGTGTGTGTGTGTGTGTCTCAGAAGCAGCAGTGGGAATAACTCCGTTAAAAATTCAGGACCGACATCACAGCTGAGAACAAGGGTTGAATTATAGATATCTTTTCTGAGGAAAGAAGATTAAAGGAGAGGCTTTCTTTTTTTGTTTTGTTTTTCATTTTGGCTGTTAGTTTTAAGTAGGTCATTGGAACCTCTGGTGGCTGGAAATCGCCCGGCAAGGGGGAGTCCGAAGAGCCTGTTCCAGGAACTCCCTTCCTCAGAGCTGGGGGCCAGGGTGTGATTTCCCAGGCCTCCTGCGATTTGGTCCCATTATTTTTACATACATTTGCCTGTAAACATAAATCCCAGAAGGTTTGTAATTGATTAGTACAAATAAATTGGCGACTAATCGTCCTCTCTCTTCCTCTCCCGGTGCTGCAGAGCCCTCGCTTCCCTCCAGAATCTGCTCCTCGGCACCTTCCATCTACTTCCTGCTCGTCTGCCCCTTTGTCCTGCTCACTCTTCTGCTCCTGGCCCTTCTCCGCCTTCGCTGGCAGGCCCGGAAGCTGTCAGCACTGCGGTCACAGGTAGCTACGGATAGGGCCACCTGGGTGAAATTGAACGCAGCTGGCGGTGGGATCGCACCCTGGAGAGGGTGGGGGGCGCCCTGGGAGATGGGAGACCTTGAACGGACTGACCAGGTGGGAGGGAACCTGCTTCTGTTCTCGTGTCTGCGGCCCTGGCAAGCTACCCGGAATCAGGGGGAGCCCTTAGTGAGCAGCCACGTGCTGCTCCTTTCTGCACCACCCCACCCACCCCTGGCATCGCCCCTGGAGCCAGACAGCATCCTGACGCCGTTTTCTCTTTCCCACAGCTCCTGGAGAGAAGCATCCCCCTCACAAGACCTCTGGGGACTTAAATGAGCTCCCACAGCAAAACCTCAGGAGAGGCCTTCCTCCCCTCCTCTGTCACCGGCCCACCGGCTCAAGATAATTTTTCTCCTCTAGATAAGAGGTGTAGGAAAGGGCCTGATGCCAGCAAGGCAGAAGGAATTGGAAACATACTCTGTGTACCTAAATCTGCCTCCCCGACAGAATGTAACTCCCTTCTAGGTGGAAACTCCATTCTCCCCCACCTCCCAGAGGCTGCTCTGCATAATAGGTGCTTAATTTCTATCAGTTCTTTGACAAAATTATAAAACATTTTGTAGCTGAGCGCTGGGTGTGATTTTTTGTTTGTGTTTTGTTTGGTAAAACTCATTAAGTAACTGCTGAGGAACAACTGTATTAAAATGTCACAGAACAGCTCTCTACTCCCCTCTCCACCCCAGCAGCTCTTTTCGCCCCCTGCCTCTCCCCACCAAAAGGCCCATCTGGCGTCCAGTCCTTCCAAAGCTTTCTTTTTTTGACCTGACAGTACTGGGCAGTGGGAAAGGGTGCTGGGCTGTCTGGAGGAGGAAGAGAAGTGAACAGAGTCACTGTCCCCTCAAATTCCAGGGCTGGTTCCTCAGGAGCCCCTATTCTCAGCCTGGACAAAGAGGGGAGGGGGATGTGGAATGGTGTAAGGCTGTCAGCAACTGTCCCCACTGGGTCTGTGGTCCTCCCACCTTTTCTTTCAAAAGCTTCTCAGGCCCTATTGTAGCCAGAATTGGAAATCAGTTAGTGCCACCTAACAGATCTATCTATTGTCTCTGTGACCAATGGAGTTGCTTTAATTCTCGTTAATTTGCATTTCCAAGGAGAGCAATTTATTTGTAATTATTTTATCAGGCACACCCGTCCTCTCCAAACATAATTAGTTCCTTTGCAGGGGGATTATTGACGGCTATAAGAACTCCCACTGTAGACCTACCCGTTTCTTAAATTCAGGTCCCTTTATGGCCTCATTTGAAACACTCCAAATGTTTCCTTACACATGTCAACACATTTGTTTCTTCTCTCCCAGGTAAGGGAGCATACTTTTACAGAAAACAAAGCTGAAATGAAGGCTGCTTAGGACTATGATGATCCTTTCTCCCTCATTTTTTAGAAACCTGTATTTTAATTGGGATTTGATGGGAAGATCAGGCCAGGCACGGTGGCTCACACCTGTAATCTTAGCACTCTGGGAGGCTGAGGCATGTGGATTGCCTGAGCTCAGGAGTTCGAGACCAGCCTGAGCAAGAGTGCAACCCCATCTCTACTAAAAAATAGAAAAACTAGCCAGATATTGTGGCAGGCACCCATCGTCCCAGCCATTCAGAAGACTGAGGCAGGAGGATTGCTCAAATCTAAGAGTTTTGTTTTTTTTTTTGAGACGGAGCCTCAAGCTATCCCCCTGGGTAGAGTGCCATGGCATCACAGCTCATAGCAACCTCCAACTCCTGGGCTCAAGCGAGTCTCCTGCCTCAGCCTTCCAAGTAGCTGGGACCACAGGCGCCCGCCACAGTGCCCGGCCATTTTTTGGTTGCAGCCGTCATTGTTGTTTGGCGGGCCCGGGCTGGGGATTCAAACCTGCTACCTTAGATGTACGTGGCTGGCGCCTTAGCTGATTGAGCCACAGGCGCCAAGCCGATTTATCACATTTTTAATTATACACTTTTTCTGAGGTTAGTCACAGGCTTTCCCTACTATGTTGTAAGCTCCATGAGAGTAGGGACCCTCCTGTCTTGTTCCTCACTCTGTCTAGCCCTCTTTCTCCAAAACTAGCACAGTCTTCAGCAAATAATAAACACCATTAAATACCTATACACTAAGTGAATAATTCTACTTACCTAACCCCTGGAGTATTATTAGCAAAGTTAACCCATTCAACTTGTTCCAAAAAAAAAAATACAAAATACAAAATAACACATGCACAAAGTTATTACACTACTTGTAATAGGAAAAGATTGAAATAACTCCATTGCTCTCCAATGGGGGGCAAGGTGAATAAACTGTTATGCGGCCACACAGTCTAGGACTGTGCTGCTGTTAAAAGGGGGAAAGAAAGTTCTTTATATGTCTACATTAAAAAACAAAAGGCAAGGTGCTGAAAAGTGAGTGCACTGTGATACCCTTTGTCCAGACAGAGGCTATATAAATATATGTGTGCCGGTTTTCTTTTATTTAACAAATTAAATTATGAAGAAAACAAAACCTAATTTTTTAAATGGTTGAAAAAGGGAGAAAATGAGAGACGAGACAAAAACAGCAGCTAGAGATTTTCCTAATGCACTTGCTTTAGAGTTTTGACTTTGTAATCTTATAGACATATTACATAGTTAATAAGCAGAAAAATAAAATTTAACCAAAATGAAAAAAGAATTCCTTGCAAATCAAAAAAAAAAGAAATTGAATCTAACTATATATCAACTTGTTTAACATAGAGAAGAATTATTTTAAATAAATTTAAAACACAGAAATGAAACTGTTTATATTTTCAGGAATATATCTTAAGGACCAAAAAAAAATACATGAAAATTTTAAATAGTGGCTCGGCACCTGTGGCTCAATCGGCTAAGGCACCAGCCACGTACACCTAAGGTGGCGGGTTCGAAGCCCAGGCCCGCCAAACAACAACGATGGCTGCAACCAAAAAATGGCCGGGCATTGTGGCGGGCGCAGGCAGGAGACTCACTTGAGCCCAGGAGTTGAAGGTTGCTGTGAGCTGTGATGCCATTGCACTCTACCCAGGGGGATAGCTTGAGGCTCCATCTCAAAAAAAAGAAAATTTTAAATAGTATTCAGTAGACTTATTTTTTATTAATAATAAGTTATGTTAGCATTGTTATTTTGAAACTATACACACATGCTCATACACACATCCACACATGCTACAATGTTATTAATAATTAAGAACTTTCAGTGTTTAAGACTAAAAACAATTAACATAAAATCAAAGACATTAAATACCTATAATAATAAATTTGAATTAGAAATACAAGTATGAACATACAATGTATATTTCTTTTCTAAATAAAAAGAAATATGTATTTTCAAGCTCCATGAAAATACATTATTTCCTTAATTTCTAAGAAAAATCCTAGAAGTGGTGAATGATCACCCCGAGCATCCAAACTTTAGATTCTGAACACTTTTCCTAGGAATCCTTTGGGAAGGAAAAAAATTCTAATTCCAGGTCTCATCAGAAATTGTATAAGATGATTCTAGAATACTTTACATGCCAGAAAACAAAGAAGCTAGCCAAGACTAAGGGAAATGTCTAAAGAACTGAGTGCCAAGAAGGGGACAATGTTCTCAAAAAGAACAATTATTCCAATGAGTCAAATTATATGAATGAAATTAAAACTCATAGGTACATAATGATAGCAGAAAAGACTGCATCAGTCATATTGGATATTGCCAGAACATCAAATCGTTATTCTAAAAACCAATAAATTAAGTGGAAAGAATAGAGAATCTATCTGGAATTTCTTACACAAACTATTTTCAGGGGAATCAATCTGTTAATGGCCAAACATTTTTATACAGAATAATTACAGCTAATGAAAGAGTTACCATGTTAGAATATGGTCACTTTGCAACCCTAATAAAATGAATCTGGAAATGACCATGAAAAGCTGCCAGATCTATCAGGTGGAGGGTTAATGAGAAGTTTCTTGCTGAATGGATGAGGTTGACTCATCTGAACCTCTGAATAATTCCACATCCCATAAGGAGAGACACCAGCCTCCCAGTATCCCCTGTGAGATGCAATGGGAAGATACAGCCACAAGTGGGAAACACTTTTGCAAAAAATCCAAATCTGATCAAGCCTCTAGATCTAATTATCAACTTAACACAGAAAAAGTACCACAGAATGTAGGCAAATCTACAATGTGGAAAATTCTGCAGGACAAATGACTCAGAGTGTCTTCAAAAAATAAGAAGGGTGAATTGTTGAGCTAGATAGATAGATAGATACCAAATATAAGTTGTATACTTATTTCCTTTTTTAATCAGCTGAAAAGAATCAGGAAAATTTAAGCATTGACTGGATATTAGGTGATATTTAGGAAATATTTTTTATATTCCAACTATGAAAATGGAAAAATGGTTATGTTTATTAAAATAGTCCCTTTCTCTTAGATATATGAGGGCTGTCCAGAAAGTATCCAGCCATTATTAATTCTATGTTGGATACATTCAGACAGAAAGTATAGACCTTGTATATAGTTAAGCATTTAGGAATGAAATTATATGACATCTGGATTTTCTTTTAAATAATACAGGAATGGGAAAGGAGAATTAAAGTGAGGAGAGTGGGGGTTCCATGAAATAGTATAAAACTATAGCCAAATGCTTACATCTACTCTCTACTGATACAAATAAATTATTCTTAATTCTATGAGAAAATATGCATCACACACAGTTTTGTGACAGTAACTTTAATTTTAAACTTAAGACTATTTAAAATATTTCTTAAATATTGTTCATGTGCCCCTCAGCCTAAGCACAACGGATCATCAAAACCAACAGCCCCTCCCTCCAACCCTACATCTCTTGTGGGGAAATAACTCAACTGCAGCCTAAATCACCAAGCCTCCCTCATCACCCCCACTGCAAGCTGCCATTTGCAAGTGCTACCCTTGTAAGGACAGAAACCCAATCATCTGATTGGTTGTAGGATTGTTTTCTGCTCATTTTCCTGACATCTTAATGTCCTGTTCTTATGACTTAGATTGGAGATTCAACGTAGACACCTTTTTGTCCCCTTTTACAAGTCTTCGCCATACCATTTTCCCAAAAGATTTCTGCCATGATGAGCTGGCTAAGATCTCTCTGACTTCTCAGCACGTGGGATAACATGAACGTCCCTCTCACTTCTAACCTGTTGTTGCTCATTGCCCATAAACTTTAGCCAACCTGAAATCACTGTAACCGGATAGAATGAGTTTCTAATGATTAGAGACAAGCAAAAAGACACATCGTCTATTCAGTACCAAGAGACTATCAGCCAGTGGCTGTCCTGTCCACAGTGACCTGTCACCCTGCTGAGGGACACAGATGGGGTATTAAGGCAGGCCTGAGCTTTGGGATCAGACTTATGTTGGTTTGGAATCAAAATCAGTCTCTTAACTACATATTTTAATTTGGTCAATAACTTTTGCTTTCTGGGCCTCAAGTTCCTCCTCTGTGCAATGAACTCAGTGTCTCACCATCCCTGGATGGCTTGAATGGCTATGAAACATTGCATGCAAGACCTGAGCACCAAGCCTGTACGCGGGAGGTTCTTTGTAAATTCCAAAAGGGTTACTTTGGCAGCTGAAGTGGATTTTTCTGGAACATGATGTGCATCCTCAAAGGAAACAGTTTATTCATCTTCTCATCTTGTTCCAGAAGTCTTCATTTATCTTTTAGGGTTTCCTGCCTGGCTCTCCAGCCCTGGAAACCTTTGGCCCCTGCCCCCTTCCGAGTTCAGGGCTCTTGAATTCAGCAGATAACATGGCCATTGGCGTCCAAGGGCACTTATCTCGATAAGGCACCGTGGGAGGAAAGCTTTGGCGAGAACAATTGCATCTGCTATGCTGGCGCAGAATGATGGAGAACAGTTAGAAGGTTCAGCAGTTCTCTACTCATCTGAAAATGATGAATGATTTCCTGCCAAGGCCAAGCAACTAGCTAATTAATGACCTGGTAATGGCACCCACTGTCCACTGCCCGACTCATTTGTCTTTCCCATGTGGACACATTAAGGGCTATAAATGAAGTCTGGAAGTCTTGCTCATTCCAGCATTGGCTGCTGTCTTAAGGCCTGATGGCTGGAGTAGATGCCAGTTGTGAAGGGTAAGTGCGCTTCACAGGCATTCCCAGTGACATCTGGGGCAGAGAAGGGAGGAGAGATAACCAAGGTTGAGGGTCAATCATGGACAGGAAGAAATATACAGTCTTAGTCCACTAAATCTTGAGAGCCACCCTAGGGAGATGAGGAGGGCAGGATTACTACTATTTGGAAATGAAGAAACCAATGTTCCGAGAGAAGAAGTAATGCATTCAAAATCACATAACTAGTAAATACTTCATCTGAGATTTCAACCCAATCTATTTTATTCCAAAACCTTTATTTGTAACCACTGTACTACACATCTCTAAACAAAGCCAGTATCTGTATAACCCAAATGAAACAACTGGAAATATAGACTATATGAACAATTACAGACATACTACACACAAAACTCAGGATGTCATGGAAGGAAGGAATGGAGTCTGGGAAAAAAACAAAGATAACTTCTCAAGTTGTGTGGTAAGTTCATGGACATTCATTTTAGATTAGACTTCATAATTCTTATTTTTATGCATACATATGTAGATATTTATAGCAAATAGTATTCAAAAAGAAAAGATCTAGTGCCTTTTTTAAAACCTAAGCAGATGCCCTCATGGGCCAATAATTTTCACAAAAAATAAGGTAAGAGGGCAGCACCTGTGGCTCATTGAGTAGGGCGCCGGCCCCAACTAAACTGCAACAAAAAAATATCTAGGCATTATGGTGGGTGCCTGTAGTTCCAGCTACTCAGGAGGCTGAGGCAAGAGAATTGCCTAAGCCCAGGACTTGGAAATTGATGTCAGCTGTGACGCCACAGCACTCTACCAAGAGTGATAAAATAAGACTCTGTCTCTTAAAAAAAAAAAAAAGGTAAAAGTAAATCCATTCTCAGAATTATCATGCAGAATATTATACTAGATACTATTAGAGATTAAAAATAGAAAGAAATATAAAATAAAGTTCCTGTCTACATGATAACGTGATAAGTAGCCTAAGCTAATGTGTAAGAAAAATATCCATCATTTTATAGCCTTTATAGAGGTCATCCAGTCTTTGATCTATTTTAGAAGGTTTTTTTCTCTAAATTAGAGGGGGGAAAGTCCTCATAGAGGATGCTCAGAAAAAGACTAGAATAACAGCCCTGCCTCTGGTACTGCACTTCACAAGCCTAAGGGCCAGGGCCTGCCTCTGGCTAAGCTGCAAGAGCTTCTGGAGCACTCCACTCTTGTTACCCTGACATCAGCAGCCAGGGGGCTCGAGGTGACCATGGACTGGTGTGGACCCAGTGTCCCTCTCTGCTTCTTAAATCCTTTTGCAAAGGAGAGGAAAGCCCCTCCTCAGGATAAACCATTTCCAAAGGTAAGTGAAAATCAGTGCCATTCATCAGCTTACAGGCCATCCACTGTTGAAAATGCAAATTTGGCATAAGGGCCCCTTTTAGCTCCAATGCTGGAAGGGTAAGTCCTTGAAGATAGGTACACGCCATCAAGTCCAGCCTCGCTACTCACTCACAGTTCAAGTGCAAACACATGTAAAATCAATGCAATGAGAGCTGCCTTTAGCATCTCTGTATCCTCTATCTGGGGGAATTTCAGGGCCCAATCTCCAGGGCCTGGGCCCCACAGACCATACTCGCCTTTGGGATTCTACCAGGCCCTACCCTGTCCTCTGCTGCTATCAGTGTCCCTCACATCAGATCATTATTTCTTTCTCTGAATGTACCAAGCATTATGTCAGAAGTTAGGTAGGAGTGTTCATGGCTAATAAGCAACTAGTGGTAATGGACTGGCAGGACTCCAGTTTCCACCCTGGAGTCAGAGATAGGATGCTTTCCCATCGTAGGCAAAATGGGCTCCTAAATATTAAGTGGCCCAGTCAAGGTCGCCCAAGTAGTTTGAGCTGGATCTAGAACAAGGGTCTTCTCATTCCCAGGCCAGCTCTCCTTCCTCATCACTAGGTGAAACATAATTATCTTTCAGACACCAACTGCATACAACTGAAAAAAGCCAGAGAACCCCTGCTATGCCAGCGTTCACCCCTGCCCTTTCAGAATGGAATTGAAAGCAACACCAGGCCTGCTCCTGGCTCTCAAAGTTTGGATGCAGATTCTGCCCAGTCAGTGTCCTCACTTTGAAGAGAGCCCCCCAACCCCCACCCCTGGGCTCGCTTCACAGATACCTGAATTCTCTGGTACTTTCTACCCCATATCCTGTGCATGGCCCATCTTTCCCTCTTTTTATTCCATAAAGGAGTATTTCCAGAATAAAGAAGGGAATCACAGCACAGCTTTGTGTTAAGGGACATGATAGGGTGGATAGTCTGAGAAAAGAAAATCAGCCTGAGAGCAGATGGTTGGATAGGAAGATGGCAACGATGATGGTGCAGTGGGGGTCCGAGTGTGCCCTAAAAGCAGAAGGGCGATGTCCTCCCCGGCAGAGATAGTAATATTTTGTTCTTGAGTTTCCTTCTCTGTGTTCCCTCCTGCAAAAACTAAGCTGTACCTCGCACAGCATTGCCTGGTAACTGCAGGTTGTGCCTGGCCTTCCCCCACCCGCCTCCAACCCCACCCCCACCCTGTACTGGCCAGTAGACTGGAGTCGCCCTGCTGCTCCTCCAGGGCTGGGGAAACTTCCCTGCCTGCCTCAGTTACTGGGGAATTTTCTAAGAAGGCTGGGGCATTGTTACAGAAAGACTTCAAGGGTTGAAGGATAAAATGGTAGTGTCGTAGGATTGTTTTAAAGCGCATAAAAACATCCGAAGGCCGGGCGGGAAAGGAAGGGCACTGAGCGGCGCTAGGCCCCTCGGGAGCCTGCCGCCCGGGGACACCGGGACCTTCTCCCGCCGCCTCCCCTACCCCAACCCCGTGTGGAGCTCCCTCCTGGTCTTCACCGCCCTCTCCTTCACCTCTGCAGAGCTCATCCCTCACCCCACCCCACCCCACCCAGGGGCTCTGCAAGTCAGTCAGGCCTCCAGGGCCTCGGAGGGAGGCTCTGGACTCGCACGGAACGCCACTTCCACCCTGCCACCGGTTTCCCTCCGACAGGACAGACCTGGACACCACGCGGAAGATAAGCGTCAGAGTTACTCCCGGAAGAGAGGGCTTGGCGCCCAAACGGAAGAGGTCACAGCCTCCTTAATTTTCTAACAGGCGCTAAGAAGAGGGTTGGCTCTTCTTGTTTTCTGGTCAGTTTCTTACACTCTTTGCCGAGGGCTGGAGTGAGGAGAGAGCAGGAGTGGTGGGGGGAACAGGCTTATGAAGACAAACAGTTAAGATTGTGCCTTTCAGGAATTCACAGCAGCCTCTTTAAGTTTGCCAGAAATGAGCCTCATCAAGTTTCCTTTTTTTTTTAAAGGTAAATTCTCACATGAGAAGACACTAACAGTCGCTAACCTGGCATGAAAAAATTGCTCTTTGAGTCCTTTGTGGGAGCTTACCACAGCATACAACTTTGTTCCTCCTAAAACTCCCATCATGTAATCAACTGCTGACAAAAAAACACAGAGATGGTGAATCCTTACATCTACCAAATGCTGGACTATCGTTCCTCAAGTGACATGTCGGCTGACTCTCAGAGTTTCAGTACTGCCATAAGATTTTGATCTACATTTTTGTTTGTTTGTCTGAAACAGAGTCTCACTCTGTCACCCTACATGGAATGCCAAGACGCCATAGCTCAAAGCAACCTCAGACTCTTGGGCTCAAGCATTGATCTGTTATTTTTAAATCAGGTGATTCTTAGTTTTTTTAAATAAGTGAAAAAGAAAAAAAATCCTGGATAATTTTGTAGCAGCATCGCTGGCAAGCCATTCAGCAATGTCAACTTCCCAGAAACTCTTATCTACCCAAAATTACTCTTATCTGCCCCAAATTAAGGGAAGTTTTATTTTAGCTAGTCAGAGCAATTCACAGAGAAGCAGCAGTACCCTAACCTCTAACACAGAAAACTAGAAATTGGTTCCTTTCCATTTCTTCTGTTAGCCAAAATTCTCTTCACTTTTAATTTTACAAGGGCCACAGACCCCTCTACAGATTTCAAACCAATCCCCACTTATGGATGGAACAGAAAAAGCATCAGCCACATGGTCGGGAAAAATCACAGCTGTCCCTTAATTCTGTTCAAGTATACATGAAGCTCTTTGGTTCATACTCTGCCAAATCACCTGGGGGCCTCCAGGAAGAATAAGAAAAATGCCTTCCTTCTAAGAGCTGGCGGACAAGTGAGAAAGCAAGCCTAAGATAGAAGGCAGACAAGAATATAGACAAACTTATGAACACCTATAGAAGATAACTGGTGAGATCTGGAAAAGATCTGAGATTTGAAGAAAATATTGGCAAAGAAATAAAGTACTCAGAAAATATTCAAAGAATAACGCAGTGTAGTAGAGACACGGGGTATAGAAATCCTGAAATGTCCATATCCCAGGAGGAAATGTTTTCCAACCAATATCCCTATCACCCACCTACTCCCAGATCTCAGACATTTAAAGAGCACCCAAAGTACCTGCAACTATAACCTTTCCAGGTTTCTCTTCACTTTTGATCCAAAAGTACACACTAGCCTCATCTGACCATTTAAAAAGCAGTTTTCAGGCCTGTGTCAGTGGCTTAACGGGGATACGCAAAATATTAATTGAGTACTTTTTCCAGAAGTTGGAACAGGTTTCCAAAGAGGTTTGGAGCTAAGTTCTGAATTGCAGAAGACAAGTGTGATGATCCAGATAAAGCTGCCTAAATGAAGACACTGGCCAGAGTCCCCCAAGACCCTACATCAGAAAGGTTTCAGGATTGCTGTGGAGCTCCTATACCTAGAACAGCTTCTGTGAGGTCTCCCTGCGACGCAAGCATAATGAAAAGATTACTATAATTCATTTCTTTTTTAAGTAAAGCAAACAAAGTAAGTTTAACCACGTCTGTGTGACGGTTACATGATGGCTGATGCACTCACATAAACTATGTCCCCATTCTAAGATGGAAGAAAGAAGATGGATGGCAGGGGAAAGACAAAGGGCCAAAGGCATAAGCCAGCCTTATCAGACCATCAGAAATATATTTTTACTTTAAGCCTTACCTAACTTCTTCTGTTTCTACCCAGCCAGCCAGAATTGGGTCATATATCTACCCACAGCTATGAAGGTATCTGTAAAGTTGGATACTTTTCATCAAGCGTTGATGTACCAGGACTCTGTTAGGAAGGAAGTAGAGAAGAATGGACACTGACAGCAATTAGTTGTTTTTGCCACACTGTTATGATTTTATTGACTTTCATTGCTTGTGGTAGACCTTTAAATTGCCTGGTACAAGTTACTGTTGTTTTGGATTTCTACTATTTCACGTACACAGGAAAAATACTTCCACACTCCTTGAAGTCAGGCATAACAAGGCCTACCTGTAGCTAATTAAGAGCAAGCAGAAATGACATGTGTGGCTCCCAGGCCAAAGGATTCAGTTGCCACGTTTGACTCACAGCCCTGCCTTCCCTGCCACAGTAATCATGATAGTAAGCCTCAAGATAGAGTCGTAGCAAGACAAGTGTGAGCTGAGCCATCTGACAGCCCATCCTAGATATACATCTGAGCAATAAGTAAACCTTTGTTCTTTTAAGCCACTGAGACTTGGGTATTGTCTGCTACTGTCATACTTAACTTATCCTGACTGGTACAAACTGGTGGTAGAGTGTCCAGTATCCTCAATTATAATAACTGTATGTGTTGGTTTGTTTAATAAATAAGTGGAGATACATTAAAATGTAGGATACAGTTCATAATCCCATAGCATTTCTTTAAACATAAAAGTTTAAAAAGTTAAATAATCTACTCGTTTCTAACAATCTACATCCTAGGATGGTCATGGTTTCGGTGCAGAGATAATGTGTAGATGTATGAAGAAAAGTGTATAAGCTTCAAGGACTGAAACAGCCTTTTGAAGAGGATAAGGGAGGAAATAACCCCTGTTAGAAGTTTCCTATCAATGGGGATGCTTATCTAAAACGAGAGGTGTGCCCCTCCTCCATTAAAAAAGTGCCCCAATAAAGTAAATTTTTTATTGTTTGTTTTGAAATAATTTCAGACTGACAAAAATGTAACAATAGTACAAAGAATTCCCTCCCGACCTCACTCAAGCCACAGTCTCCTGCCTTCCTTCCTGATGATCTGACAACCTCTGCTTTCTTGGCAAGTTCATCCTTCTTTACTTAAACTTGGGATGTGAGAGCTTCTTGAGGCTCCCCCAGTCCCCTCTGACACTCTGTGTCTCTCCTCAGAGGAACCCGTGTGCACCCAAGGCTTCTGTCACCACACACAGCATGGCAAGTGACCTGCACAAGTCACCTGCCATGACAGGTACAAGTGAGCTATACCTGGAGCCAGACCGCTGCTCTCATTTGCACGTCGTATCTGTGTGTCCTCTTTGATATATCTGATGATACTCAATTGTAGATTTAGTAATTGGCTCTTACACACATATGGGTCTCAAATGTGCCTCAAACTAAAGTCCCAAACAGAACTCTACTTTCCCCACCCTACCACACATAGCCTTCCTGTCTTCTGGTGTTTTCTGTTTCACTGAATTTTACCACAATCCGTCATGGAACGTAAGCCAGAAATCTCCTACTCCTATCTAACTAACACCTCTCCAACTCCAAAGTCCCTTTCCTCCAAAAGCCTTCCCTGACCTCCCAAACAGACAAATCTAGAACTGCCCACCTCACCTTCACTACATAAAATCAGTTATAATTTTATGATTATTTGTATGGTCACTTATTTAATATTTGCCTCCTCAATCAGACCATAAGCTCATTAGCAAAGAACTCCTCTCTGATTCAGTGTAATGTCCCCTCCCTGCCTCCTAACTCACTGACCAGTTGGTGCTCAGTGGATATTTACTGAATGAATGTATGAATGGGCACCTTTCTGACACGTGACTTTGTTCCTATAATTTCCATATTCTCTTCCTCTCCTCAGTGGATCACTTATGGGGCAGAAGATCAGTTCACTAAACCTTTGTTTAATTACCCCTAAGTATTCTGAAGAGTTTTCATAAGGTCAGACAGACCCAACTTCTCAAGTTCAAGTCCATTTTTTTGAAGAGATGTTGCCCATGCTGGAGCGCACAGGCTATTCACAGGCATAATTATAGCACACTACAGCCTTGAACTCCTGGCCTTGAGCAATCCTTCTGCCTCAACCTCCTAAGTACCTGGCATTACAGATGCATGGCACTGCACCAAGCCAAAAACTTGTTTTTACATTACCAATATTCCATAAATTGAGGTCCTCTTCTCATAAAAGACAGAGTAAAGTCATCCTTGTCCAAGCGAGCAGAGCATGGACACCCTCAGAGGAAGAGTGTCCCAGAAGGAGGAGGCCCCAGCCAATGCAATGACCCTGGGGCTGGAGCTTGCCTAGTGTGTGGAAGAAGGAGGTTGCCAGTGTCAGTCACGGAGTGGGGAGGAGAGGCTCTTGTTCTGAAACAGCAAGCCCAGGGCATGTTGGAGGGCACAGGCTGGAGAAGCATGGCCTGATTTGCATGTTAAAAGTCTCCATGGCTATTGTATGAAGAAGAGACTGTGGGGACAGAGAGCAAGGGAAGGCTAAGGGAGACTGCAGGCCACCACCTCTCATCCTCTTTCCGCTTTTCATTCTGTGAAAGTTGCTCCTCTGAACAGATCTAGAAATAGAGGGTTTGGCAAGGAGTAGGATGGCTAAAGGAGGTCAGGAAAACAGGGGAGGGAGCAATTTCTGATCGACTCAGGGTTCTCCACTCAGGAACTGGTGAAGCTTGGTTCTGGCCTGAGTTTCTGAGCCATAAGAGAAGGTAACATCTTCCTTGAACTGGGCTGGCAGATTCCCTCTGCTGCAGCCTGGAGAGAACAGTGGCTCAGGGCAGCTATCAGAGCCTTCCAAGGGACCCCCGAGAACTCCTGCAACTGGCCAGTGGCATGACAGGGCTCAGAGCCCTGCCGGACTCTGCACAAGGTTCATAGTTCAGCTCCTTAGGTCCTCACCTAGAATTTGTGGAAATTCCTCCAGTAAGGAAGAACACCTTTCTTGAGTGACCGTGGTGGGGGCATAGCCTTGGAATGCAGGAAGAACTGGACAGAGCCCCTGCCATACTCCTTGCTAATTAAAACTCTGTGAAGTCACAGGCCACTTGAGCAGGTATTTTCATAGAAAGGGAGCTGAGGCTATACCTGGAACTCTCACTAGGTACCATTTTCCACAATCTAAAACATTTTTAACCATGTAGAGCTAGTCTCTCCTAATTCTCCTTTTTTTTTTTGAGACAGAGTCTCACTATGTCACCCTTGGTAGAGTACCGTGGCATCACAGCTCACAGCAACCTCAAACTCTTGGGCTTAAGCTATTCTCTTGCCTCAGCCTCCCAAAAAGCTGGGACTATAGGTGCCCACCACAATGCCTGACTATTTTTTTTTTTTTTTTGTAGATGTTTAGCTGGCCTGGACCAGATTTGAACTAACCACCCTTGGTGTATGTGGCTGGCACTGTAACCACTGTGCTACAGGCGCCACACCCTAATTCTCCTTTTTAAGTTGCCTACTTGCTTTTATATACTTAGCATAGATTTTCATGGATTAATTTATGTATCCTAAAGAATCTGAATGATCCTGGGTTGAGTGTGATGGTCCTGGCTGAGAAGGTGAAGGCCCATTGATGAGAAGTGACTAGCACCGATCTATGGCCTCAAACGAAGGCAGGGGGGACATGTGAGCAGTGCCAGGCTCTCTCTGTGACCTCCATCCACACCATTATGATAGGTGGAATGTTTGGTAACCAGGAAACTTAGAGTTCCATTTTTGATTTGCTTCATTCTCAGAAAATCTAGACAACATGTGTCTCTGAATAGATGTGTCCCTTTGATGATAGTAGGAGGGGTGAAGGCAGGTATGGCCTCTGGAAATAAGCAAATGAAGAGCATATCACACTGTCCTAGGGCACAGTGTCCCACAAGCTCAGTACCACAAAGCTGAAGCCTGGTCTGCATTGCCTCCACTGTGTCCCCAAAGCCTGGCCTGGTGTGGATGCTGGAGTGCTCAGTAAATGCTTGTCAATGATGTTCTTAAACATAGAACAGTCATTGTGGTCTCTACAACAACTGGCATGACAGATTTAGGGACTAACTCAGCTGGCTCTGACAATTTTGATCCCCTGGTGTATAGAAAGCAAAAGCTTAATGATTGGTCTAAAGGACGGGGCATTAAATTCTGACTCGTTGCAAATGGCCTGGGGAGAGTGACCTCTGCTCCCTCCACATTGCCACCTGGATCCCTGCTCTGGAGGACTTGACTAATTAGCGTCTGGCAGGTGTCCGGAAAAGAGCTGCCAGGCCTCAGTGATGTCATGGCAGGGCACCTAACCCCCACCCCATTCCACTGCTGAGAAATCCTCCATTTAATTAGGTTGCCAGAAGGATTACTTTTTAATTTTTTTAATCCCCTTTGTAGGTTTTGGCTCCAATCAGTCTTGGGGAGAGTTCGGAGCTCTCCTTCCCACTCCCACTGTCTCAACAACCACCGTGCTCCAATTAAAGTTACTGCTCCCACAGGAGCCCGGCTCTGCCTTTCCCAGGCCCGGGGCTCCTCCAAACACCGGGCAGCCAACAACTCACACTTCAGTTGCCCTCCTGTACTAGGAGTAGGGATTTTAGTGTGGGCTGCTGTTTTCTCAACTTCATAGTTTTCAGACTGTTCTAAAGGGCTTTTTCATCACCTCTCTGGTTCTATAGAAGTGGAAGGCAATTTAGATACCTCAGGTGGTTAATTTGGTTCAGACATTTGTAGTCTTGGGAATAATCCACTTAACAAATTGTAAGATAAAAAATTTATGTTCACGGAACAGTACAAAATAAAGAATGAAGCCTAATCTAAACTGTGGTTTAGTTAGTAAGAATGTATCAATATTGATTCAGCACTTGTAGCAAATGCACCATGCCTATACTGGGTGTTAATAATGGGACTGAGCTTGGGGAGGAATATGTGAGAATTCCCCATACTGTCTGCTCAACTTTTTTTTTTAACCAAAAACTATTGTAAAAAACAAAAAATAAATTCTGTCAATTAAAATACAGTAATATGGGTAAGAGGGGAGTAGATGGTGGCATAGATGAAACACAATTAGCCAATAATTGGGGTAATTTTTAAAGAGGGGTCCCTAAGAATAGGTCCAGAGATGAGGGTTCATTATATTATCCTGTATTCACAAAAGTTTTTTTAATCTTATGCTAACTCAATAATGTGTCTTTTTCATTATAAAAATAATGGACACACATTGTAAACATTTGAAAAATACTGGAAATTATCTAAAATGGAGTCACCCAAAACCATGTGCATCTATCATTGACATTCTGGTATAGAGATACATATATATATATATACACAAATAACAAAACTTGCCTCATGCTGAGAAAGTAATTTTGGGGCCTACCCTTTTACAAACTTTGTACTGTACTCTGAACACCTTTCCATGTCTTAAAATAGCTCCAAAACCATGTTTTTTTAATAGCTGCATAACATTCCATGGTATGACTATCCCATAAAGTCTAGAAGTTGTTCCCACCTGAATGGCCCTTATCCCATCTGGTTAAGATTGTCAGAGGTGTGAGTCTGCAATGCACACCCATTCCTGCAACAGAGAAGTCTAACAGCACAAAAGCCCTTTGGCCTTTGTCCCCAGCTGGTGGTTAATTTCTCACACTTGGCGTCATAAATGCACCTCAATGCTACTTAACAGAGTGAGAAAGGCATTCTTCCTCTTCAGAATGTACCCAATCTCAGATGGACATGCTATTTATTTTTTAAAAAGGGAGGGGAGGGCTGGAATTTGAGTGTTTAGAGCCTGACGTGAGTGCAGGTTTTTTTCTTGGACCCATGAACCAGCGTAAGATCTCCGGGGGTATATAGAGCTCAAGGTAATTCTTGCACACACTGCATCACTCTGACCTTCTTTTCCTTCTTGTGAAAACACATCAGAGGGCAAGTGAGAATTATGTTACTGCAATAAAATTCATTTGTAAACCATAGCAAATGCTTGAAATTAACCTCACTCCCAACTGTACCCACGTACCACCAAAAGGTGGGACCTGGTGATAGGTCTGCTGCCAACCTGGTGGGACCTGGTGATGGGTCTTTTCAGACAAACCCTACTCCTGGTGTAGAAAGTCAAGGTTAAAGTTGAATTTCAAGGATACTAAATAGCCAAGAAGGTAGAACACACCCTGACAAGAGAGTGTTATATTTAATCATAGATCATACAACCAATGGGACTTCTAGATCAGATATGGAGGAAGCAGTTTCTTGCTGCACAAGCCAGTCCTCCCTGAAGCTAAGCAGACATAGGTGCCAGCCCACCATGACCTTTGTTAAAGGCATTTTCTTTCACAAATCTGGAGAGAAAAGAGGATTTAAAACTTTAAATTTGAGGGAAATGCATTTTCTAAAATCCAAGTCTGTTGCCAAAATGTTGGAATCTTTATCTTACAGAGTTTATCTGATCAGACAAGACTGAGGAGCAAAATTGGTACTTCAAAACTATTAAGAATTATGAGAATGACATGATGGCTATGTTGGCCAATTGGATGAAGGTATTTCAAATTATATATGGAAACAACACACTGTATCCCATGATAGTATTAATGTGCACAAATATGATTTAATTTAAAAAAAAAAAGAGCTCACATCGCCTGTGCTCGACTTTCATAGCATCTAGTGAAGCCCTCTCCCTCCTGTGCATAATGGCAACTCTTAAGGAAAAACTCATTGCACCAGTTGCAGAAGAAGAAGCAGCGGCCACAAACAATAAGATCATGATAGTGGGCATTGGACAAGTTGGCATGGCGTGTGCTATCAGCATTCTGGGAAAGTCTCTGGCTGATGAACTTGCACTTGTGGATGTTCTGGAAGATAAGCTTAAAGGAGAAATGATGAATCTGCAGCATGGGAGCTTATTTCTTCAGACACCTAAAATTGTGGCAAATAAAGATTACTCTGTGACTGCCAATTCTAAGATCATGGTGGTAACTGCAGGCATCCATCCGCAAGAGGGGGAGACTCATCTCAATCTGGTACAGAGAAATGTTAATGTTTTCAAGTTCATTATTCCGCAGATTGTCAAGTACAGTCCTGATTGCATCATAATTGTGGTTTCCAATCCAGTGGACATTCTTACATATGTTACCTGGAAACTAAGTGGATTACCCAAACACCATGTGATTGGAAGTGGGTGCAACCTGGACTCTGCTAGATTTCACTATCTTATGGCTGAAAAGCTTGGCATTCATCCCAGCAGCTGCCACGGATGGATTTTGGGAGAGCATGGCGACTCAAGTGTGGCCGTGTGGAGTGGAGTAAATGTGGCAGGTATTTCTCTCCAGGAATTGAATCCAGAAATGGGAACAGACAATGATAGTGAAAATTGGAAAGAAGTGCATAAGATGGTGGTGGAGAGTGCCTATGAAGTCATCAGGCTAAAAGGATATACTAACTGGGCAATTGGATTAAGTGTAGCTGATCTTATTGAATCCATGCTGAAAAATCTATCCAGGATTCACCCAGGATCAACAATGGTGAAGGGGATGTA
>CAUYQV010058568.1:0-15878 GCA_963574575.1 Galagoides demidoff | reverse complement strand
TCCACCTCCCAAGTAGCTGGGACCACAGGCGCCCACCACAACGCCCGGCCATTTTTTGGTTGCAGCCATCACTGTTGTTTGGCGGGCCCGGGCTGGGGATTCGAACCCGCCACCTTAGGTGTACGTGGCTGGCGCCTTAGCCGATTGAGCCACAGGCGCCGAGCCTGACAACAGAAAATATTTACCAAACTTAATTCTCAAGTTTAATACAGACTATTGGATAATAGAGGTATAGAATGAAACTGCTTCCTACCAGTCTCAGGTAACTAGTTCAAAAACTATTTACATGTGATTTTATACTACTATGATGACTTACATGGTTTTCTTCATGGAAAAAAAAACAGAATTCCTACAACTTAGCATAATACCACCAAAAACCTTATCCCAATGCCACCAAAAACTTTACAAGCCCTAAGTATCATTAAATTCTGTCTCTAGGTTTTCCTGGCTTCCCTACCCAACCAATACACTTCATCCTACTTACTTATGGGCAAACCTAGTTAAAAAAGAGAATTAATTTAAGGGGAAGTCCAGACTTGCCCTATCTTCCACATAGTCCTGGCCAAAGTGACCAGAAGCAACGAGAGAAGCAAAAACTAGGAAAGAAATTATGTCAATGGTTCCAGAGTATGCTGTTTAAATTCCTACTACCCAACACCATATCTAAAAGCTCCTATCATCTGTAACATTACAATGCTAAGAAATGCAGCAGCATTATCATTTCTGTGCAGCTGGGAGGGAGTACAGGGCTGTGAAATGTGACTCATATTTATTTTCACTGTTCTTGAGTTGCCTTAGGAAACATCACCTAGCAGTGCCAGTAGGTATTCTTTAAAAATACCTTATCCCAGGCTCGGTGCCTGTGGCTCAAGTGGCTAAGGAGCCAGCCATATAAGCCTAAGGTGGCGGGTTCGAATCCAGCCCAGTCCCGCCAAACAACAATGATGGCTGCAACCAAAAAATAGCTGGCCATTGTGGCAGGTGCCTGTGGTCCCAGCTCCTTGGGAGGCAGAGGCAGGAGACTCACCTGAGCCCAGGAGTTGGAGGTTGCTGTGAGCTGTGATGCCAGAGCACTCTACCTATGGGGACAGCTTAAGGCTCTGTCTCCAAAAAAAATAAAAAATTAAAAAATTAAAAAATTTAAAAAACTACCTTATCCTGGCTGGGTGCCTGTGGCTCAAGTGGCTAAGCTGGCGGGTTTGAATCCAGCTCCAGCCTGCCAAACAACAGTGATGGCTGCAACCAAAAAACAACTGGGTGTTGTGGCGGGCGCCTATAGTCCCAGCTACTTGGGAGGCAGAGGCAGGAGAATCGCTTGAGCCCAGGAGTTGGAGGTTGCCACTTGAGGCTGTCTCAAAAAAAAAAAAAAGAAAGAAAGAAAGAAAGAAAAAGAAAATACCTTATCCTTTGATTCAATAGTTAAAGAGGCAGAACTCTTTCTGAAGACTTGCCATCATTACTTTTAAGGAATTCACTTAGGTTTACTTGCCAAAGTGGGTTTTCCTGATGGCTGTGAAAGACAGTTTTCACATACTTGCACTTAAAATTTATGTTAAAAAAAATACATATTAAGGCTACAGAAGTTTACTTAGTAGGAATTTAAGTCCAAACTCTAGCACTTAGAAGCTATAAGATCCTAGGTCAAAACTACTACTCCAAACCTGTTCATTTGTAAAAGAACATGTGGGATTTATGAGCAAAAGAGCCTGAAACTGCCACAAACAGAGAACCACAGAGAACTTTTAAGATAGAACTCCACCCAATATAAGCCTGGACTTTTGCAACATAACTGTACTGTCTTAATAAATATCCTAATATTAATTAATGAAAGGTTAATCATGTCTCATTAGTTTTAGAAAGTTAAGTGAAAACTAAGACAAGATTCTCTCTCCCACTTTCAACTTTTGAAAAGAGTTCTTTAACAATGGACGCAGTGGCTCATGCCTGCAAGCCCAGCACTCTGGGAGGCCAAGGCAGGTAGATCACTTGAGCTCAGGAGTTTAGAGGCTAGCCTGAGCAAGAGTGAGATCCCATACCCACTAAAAATACCTGGGTGTTGTAGTAGATACCTGTTATAGGCAGAAAGCCTATAAGTAAACCTTTAAACAGTTCCTTTCTGTAAGAGCAAGTTTGAAAGTCTTTTGTGCTCATGTAACACCTGTAATCCCACCTACTTGGGAGACTGAGGCAAAAGGATCACTTGAGCCCAAGAATTTGAGGTTGCTGTGAGCTATAACAGCATGGTACTCTATCCACAGCTACAGAGTGAGACTCTGTTTCAAAAATAAATATAATGAAGATAAAAATGATAAAAGAGTCCTTTAAATAGATAAAGCAATTAAAGTGAGAAATTGAGGTATTCCAATAATCAGGAAAGTACATAGCTGATCCAAAGGTAGTAAATTATCTCAATTAATTGTTCAGTCACAGTCACATATGGAACTCCTTGTTTTACTTTTTCCTCCTCACTATGGCACTTGACTAGTCTTTAAAAGAAAAAAAAGTACAAAAACCAACCTTTTGTTAAAAAGCTTTTCGGTGCCAAGAAATGAGAATTCCTTTCCCTGTATTATAGCCAAAAGGTACCCAAACTAATTTTAACTTGTAATATAATATTAGCTGGTTGTTTTAGATACTTGCTAAGAAGTGAGACAAATGTGAACAAGTACACGGGGAGTTGTGTATAGGAAAAAGAACGCAAGGCAATTCCATGAACCAGATAGGCAGAATAAGAACAAAATTTTAAAGATTCACCACTGATGAGAAAAATACATTAGTAAAGGGAAGAATGAGAAGAAAAACTTACTAAGCACAAATTCTTTCATACCTTCAGATACTATTTCCCACAAGTCTCCTTAATAACTTTTTTTCTAATTTCACATTAATATATGAGTACAATTAGGTTACACTGTTTGCATTTATTAGGTAAAGTCCAAGTTGAAATTGAGGCCTTCACCCAGGAGGTATGCCACATAAGCCTACATTGCACCTATTAGGTGAGAACTTACCAAACCCGCTCTCAACTTTTCTTACTTAAGGTCACTCAGTACATACACCAGATTTTGCTGCTGTGTACAATGTGCTCCCACGTGTAATATACACTCACACTTTTGGCCCAAACTTTCAGGGGAAAAAAATATTTCATTTTTTTCTCTGGCCCCTTCTTCTCTTGAAGGAGTAAGGCCCATAACTATGGAGAAGCCAAGAGCAAACCCAGGAAGCAGGTGAGAGTGGTGAATGGTGTGGATACCTGAGGGCTTGACCTCCCCCAGGTATCCCCTCCAGGCCCATCCTTTTCCCCACATCCTCTTATTTCCTATTGTCTCCCATGTCCACCAGAGGGAACATGGCCACGGCTACTCCACTGAACCCACCTCAGCAGGCTTATTTCCTGGGAGGTGGTATGAAGGGCTAGTCAAGGCCCTGCCTGCCCCAGACTCCTGATGGTAGATCTCTGCCCTTTCTGAGCCGCCTCACCTTTCACACAGCCGGCTCCATTCTGAATCCCTTAGGATACTGCACTGAGGAGGAAGCCTTTCCTGATGATACCCAAGTGAAGCACTCTGCATTTCCTTCTGTTTAATGACTAGACCATGACCTCCTCCAGCCATCCAGACCTCTGGTAGTCAGTAACATTAGAATGAATGACATCAGCCTTTCCCAGAATTGCAAATCCTACAAATCACCTGGGGGACTGGTTAACATAAGAACCATACCCAAATAACTCTGAATCAACTCTCCAGGAGAAAAACCTGGGTAATCCATTTCATTAACAAGCATCCTACACGGTTCTTCCTACTGGCAAGTTTGGGAAATTATGCCAGCTCAATCCATACCTTGGGGATTTGGAGAAGTCATAGGCTCAACATTACAATCTATGGGCTTAGGTACACCCAAGTTTTCATACTTTGCTGCCAGGTACCCTTGCAGACAGAAACTTCATGAGAACTGAATAGTAGTAGCAGCTAGTAATAAAATCAGGTCTCAAAACTCAGGTCTTCCAGACCCCAAATCAGGGATCTTCCTCTTCAGTGATATGTCTCAGGGGCCTTACAATGGGGCCAGCTGTAAGAGATGAGGCAGCCCAGAAAGGGCTGGCCTTTCACACCAGCTTCCTAAAGAAATAATCCTGCCAGGATCCTCAGTAGAGAAGCCATGACCATGTTCCTACCGACAAACACAGATTGGGATAGGAAATGAGAGGATGTGGTGATGAGGGTGGGGTGAGAGGGGACAGCTGGGGGAGGCTGGGTGCCCAGGTCATCCGGACCACTCTCACCTGCTGCCTGGGCTCACTCCCAGCTTCTCTGCAGCAGCTGGCTCCCTGCTTCACACCTCTCAAGAGAGAAGGAGGTACTATTGCACCGCCACTTCTGCCTTCCTTTCTTTCACTGACGTCTTGACACTAACCAGTGCATTGTCATTGGAGGTGCACCTGCTTCCAAGAAGGCAGAGGTGGTAGTGTCTGGTGCAATCCACCAGGTGGGCTGGTGGTTCCTGCAACTGTGGTGCCTGCCAGGTGAGGGGGCAGCTGGTGGGGTGGCCCCAGCTGCGAGGAAGTGTGGAGGGAGTGCAATTACCATATTCTAGGGTATTATTTTGCATATAGATACTATTGCTTTCTAGAGTTACAATTTTAACACATAAGCATAAATAAAAGAATTTAAACTTTTATACAGATACAAAACTAGTACTACCCACGAATAATGTGCATCCTTATTTTTTCCTCAAAAATTTGGGCAAAATGTATGCATAATACATGGCAAATTTGGTATATGGGAAGAGTCAAATTTGAACCAGTATCTTCTAAGTAAATCCCATATTTACAGAAAACATAAAAAGTTTCTATGTGTCCTTTAATGAGGTAAAGGCATTAACTCACAGACAAGGACCGACTAAGTGTACAACACTAGAAGAGAAGTTCAGAGAAAGTGAAGAGGACGGAATAAATGATCTCAAAGGTCCCATCCAGTTCTAAAGATTTATATGATTCACTACAGGGGTGAAAAAAAACAGTAATCTTTGCTACAAGGCCCTCTTGGTTTTTACTAGTTGCACATAATGGACAAGAATCTACTCCACAGAAAATTTAGCATAAGAAGTAAAAATTCTAGCTGAAAAATCCTTAAAAATTCCACATTAAAAAAGTTCATGGACCAAACTGGCTACACTATATAGAAGTTTGATTGTTAACTGGCTCAGGCAAATTCTGTTAACAGTTAAAATTCAAAGGCAATTAAACTTTACCACAGTTTCCCTGAGGGTTATTTCCAGAAGCAGAAAACAAGAAGTCTATTGTCAAACTTATGACAGGACTCAGAAGCCCATCTAGATGAATTTAACTACATCAGCTACCAATTTGAATAAAAGTGTATCTTGCTTATGTTAAGAAATAAATACACAGCAAAGATCAGTGGATGTATTAATATTTCCAACCCCATCCTACTTGATCCACTGAAAGAGCTTACCTAGACAGAATCAATAACTGGAATATTAGAAACAACCCCCAGAGAGTGGAGGTAACATGACAAGGTAGAAGACAAGAAGCTCTGGGGTCTTGCTTAAGACTAATAAATTTTGAATGTGTTTCTACAAATATCTATACCAAGGTAATCCAATGGATCATTAAGTTTTGAAAATACACATTGAACTTAACTGGCTTTGAAAATTTAAAAACTTAAGTGAGCTATTAGGAAACTAAATCTTTAATAAAGTCATTTTCAGTACTGAATGAAATCAGGCCCTGCTTATAAATTGCTTCTTGTCAAATTAGCTAAATTGTCCCTTTGTGGAAACAAGTCTTTCAGATAACCAGTACCAAGATATAGCCCTGGGACCCTGGGAAGGAATTCAAGTTACCCATTTACCTGAAGGGTGAGTAAGCTTACCCCTTTGAGTCTGTAGTTTTCTCATCTCTAAAATACAGACAATATACCCACCATACACCCCACACACATCTTTTAGCATCTGTATGAAAATTAGATGTAATAAACACACAAAAAATTGGGCGCAATTACATTTCCTTATTCATCTCCCCTTTACTTCTATGGCAGTGATTCTCAGTATGGACCTTCAGTAGTCAGTATGATCTTAATATTTCAAAAACAGCCCAAAAATTTGAAATGAGATGCTCAACCTATATTATCTTCTAGTTTTTATTACCTAAATTTGTGTCATTTATTACATGAAAAGCGTTTTAGCTTAAAAACCAGATAATTATTTATCTATGAAACAATAGGACTCTCACAGGATGAATTTCCTGAATGGAATGTGAAAGATTCTTTCTCCCCTCAGAATAATGTTTATCTTGGATGGAATGTGCCTCTGTTCTATCTCCTGAGAGATTCACCTTGTTTACAATGTGCACCATATTCACAAAGCAGTAAAGTGCACAGAATATACCATGTGTAGTACAATACCAAACGGAGTCTGTAGTCAAGTCTAAAGTGGCTCAAGAAGTGTACGCATCCTTCTGCCCCAGTATTTGTTGCACACACACAATAATGGACAAAAGGTATTTATAAGGACTCTTAGTTCCATGTTTCAGCTGCTACAAATTTATTTTGAGAAACTGAACAATGAACCTGAAAGTCTCTAACCATTCAATCCACCTTCCTTTAAATATCCAACACCTACGGCTATTCCTGAAGGTATAGCCCACTCAGCTGTCTTTTTATTAAAACTGGCTTCTCTGTGCCTTCAGTAAGTGAACAAATTCAATTTAAAAATCCAACAATGGAGACAGTGGAGTGAGCAAAGAATAAAATATTCATCTACCTTTTCATTTTTTACTCCCAATCAGATGCAATTCCACTGCCACATCCAATGCTGCCTTGTCATTAATTCTTTAATTCTGCTTATCTCATTCTCCTACACCTCTCAGATGGAGGACCACTTGGCAGAAGTACTGAAGGAAATTCAAGCAACAGACAGAAAGTTAAATGATATTTTAATATTCCTTACATTGCATAACTTAAAACAGCAAAAAAATAAATAAATAAATAAACCTAACTTCTAATTACTTTAAAAAGGGGAAAATAATTATAAATTATTCTAAACCAGTAGTAAGCAAAGGTTTCTGTAAAGGGCCAGGTAGTAAATATTTTCTATTTTGTTGGGCCATACAATCTCAGTAGCAACTTTTCAACAATGCCGTTGTACCACAAAAGCAGTCGTGAACAATAAATAAATAAAAGGGTTTGGCTATGTATGTTCCAATAAAACTTTTAAAAACAGGAAGCCAGTTGGCAGGCCATAGTGTGCCAACTTCTATTCTACATAATGATTTCCAATATTCCACAAACAATCAGAAAAATGAAGTATAAATGAGAAAAGCATCAATAAAAAAGCAGTATGGTCTAAAAATTCCGTGTCTATGATTTCACTACTAGAATTGCTGTGCACAGCAATGTAAAATGGGCAGTAAAATGAGCACTGTAAAATGCTTGTCTGATGCAATAACATCTTTATAAAGCAACAAATTAATGCCAGGCATTAGAAGTATAGATGTGCCAGAGATTAAATGCAAAAGGAAGATGTGACCTATATATAGTCCTGCAGCCCTACAGCCTTTTTGAGCCTCAAGTGATACTCCCACTTCAGCCTCCCTAGCAGCCAGGATTACATGCAGGAGTCACCCCCTTCTCAAAAATCTGTATTTATAAAAGGAAAACCCATTTATATGTTCAGAGATGAGACGTGGACAGTATTATTTTGGAGAAAAGGCTACAAGTGAAGAAAAACACAGAACACAATCTGAACACAGAAACTCCTGACCACTACCTTGTTCAAAAACATCTTGTGGCTGGTGAGATGGCTCACACCTGTATCCTAGCACTCTGGAAGGCTGAGAAGAATGCTTGAGCTCAGCAGTTCAAGCAAGAGTGAGACCCTGTCTCTGTAAAAAAAATTTTGTTAAATCTTGATACAATAGGCCGGGCACAGTGATTCCTGCCTGTAATCCTAGCACTCTGAGAGGTCAAGGCAGGTGGATTGCCTAAGCTCAGGAGTTCCAGACCAGCCTGAGCCACAGCCAGACCTCATCTCTAAAAATAGTCAGGTGTCGTGGTAGGCGCCTGTAGTCCCAGCTACTTGGGAGGCTGAAGCAAGAAGACTGCTTGAGCCGAGGAGTTTGAGGTTGCTGTGAGTGACATAGTGAAATTCTGTCTCAAAAAAAAAAAAAAATCTTGATACAATAATCAAAAAATAACATAGAATTTAAAAGTATAGATGGAAAAATAGTATTGAATGGAAAAGTAGTATTCTGGTTATCCATCACTATGCAACCAAATCACTCTAAAATTTATTGTCATAAAACAGTAACTATTTTATTCTCTCATAATTTGTGTGAGTTAGGAATATGGAAAGGGCTCAGCTAAGCAATTCTGGATGAACAGTTCTAACTCCTGGACTTAGAGCTTCTTAGATTCTCCCAATGAGGTAGGTATTCTGGGCTTCCTTAACAGCATAGGGACCTCAGGCTATGCAAATGCTTACAAAGCTACTAACTGCTTAAAAAAAAACAGTATTCTTATGAGTTCTCTCACCTTTTCTAACCTACCCTTGTTAGACACAAAGTATAACTTTCTGTTTGGGATTTAAACCCAACCTCAAGATCAGTGGTTCTCTGATCTTCCTAATGCCAGTGATGTATTTTCATTGTTACAAAGGGGTATAACAACCTGCAGGTTGAGAACTGCTGCTCAAGATGAAAAAACAGTTAAGACCCACACAAGCTCATATTTATGAGATGGGAAAAACTGTTGCAGCCATTTTTAGAAAATATAACCTGTCACAAAGAGTGTAAGTGAAAAAAATGCTTATTACTCTTGAGCATCAACTATTAAACCATGTTGGTTGGACTTATTTCATAGGACTAGAGTACAGCAAAGAGTTGTTCCTTACTACAGATTATTTTTAGCAACCCAAAACTCCTTTTAAAAATATGGCCCCATGGACCTCATACTTCAAAATATTTTGTCTAACAGCCATATTTACTGATTTCATATTCCCATATTCAATTAACTGTGCGCTAGTAGATTACCACTTGGAGCTGATACACTTCTAGCCCAGAGCAAGACAACTCGTTTTACAGTAGACTATGAAGAAGCCTTTTTTGTTGTTGTTGTTGTTGTCGCAGTTTGGCTGGAACTGGGTTTGAACCTGCCACCCTTGCCATATGGGGCCAGTGCCCTACCCACTGAGCCACAGGCGCCACCCTGAAGAAGCCTTTGGATAAGTACATCCTTTAAAAAGACTTTCTGATAGACCCCCTGCTGGAGACACACTGGGAACTGTCTAATGTCATTTCTATCACTGAAATCTTATTTAGTGTTTTAAGACTCAACATAAAAACCTCCCCTGAAAGTAAGCTATAAGCAACAAATAAAGCAAAATGCAAATTCAGTTCACAAACTATTTACTGTAATCAAGATGATCAGAATCGTGGGTTCTTTTCTTCTTTTTCAAAAATTAAAGCTTATCAAGCATTTTTCCATAAACAAAGAAACTCCAGCATCTTGGTTAACATTTCTTTTTTCAATAAAAGATGCTAGTGTCCAACCCTGTTGTAAGTACCCATTGAAGCAGATATAATGGCCACTCTGTTTGCCTACACAAGCACTGATTTACCAATATTTAACTCTCTGTATCCTATTTTCCCCAGCACTTCCCTAAGGTACTTCCATTAGTTCTTAGGCCACTACATAACTGTTTTGTACACCGATGTTGCTCCATATGCAAGGCACTCGGATAAGAATTAAAATCCTTCAAGGATCTTATTATCCTGGAAAAGTTTAGATACTGAGAAAAATCACTCAGAATTCTCAGAGTGATATAAAAATCAAACACAAAGATGCCTTTAAAAAGTCAAGTTATATCAGAGAGGAAATGTCAATTTTGCAGCACTAAAATCATCTGCTGACCAGAAAACTTTAAAATATTTCTTTTCCTTTTTTTTCTGTTTCTGTCCTGTGCCAGTAGGGTAACTTCTCTACTGTAAAGCCTATGGAAGGGTTGTATTTTTGTTACATAGCTTGCTAATGCCAAATAATGAATAAACAGGAAGAGGCATACAAAATAAGAGAAAGCAAAAAATTCTAACAATTAGTTAAGTTACTGAGCCTAGAGAAGGAAAAAAAAAAATCAGTCCATTGCTTGTAAAAATACATATTCCAATCTAGTAGTAAATAATTTTTTAAAAAAGTAATTCCCATAAGTCACATTCTTTTTTAGATAAGCTATTATGCTATGGCCATCCATTACCTTAAAAATAGTTTCAGATTAAGACATAAAATTTTTAGCCTAGTATTTTCAGATTCAGAGAAACGTATTCTAATATACAAAGTTATACTATTTTAAGTGGACTACCAAAGATAGGGCTTTTCAAACTTTCCTAGTACAGCACAGGAAACTGGAATATCTTGTTTTACTTAAAAATTCATTAAAGTTGTACATTTAACTCCACAATCCACCTAAAAATTTATAGGCATATAAAAATATTTCAAATTACTGAGTAAAACTGATGATACAGAAAAATGTATCACCTTTACTGGACACTACATGTAGACTATACACAAGTTTACCCAAAAAGTGGCTCAGGTAAATTATGTATGCTTCATAGTATTTTCTCTCTTCTATTCTATCACTTTCTTTTGCTGCCTTCTGAGTCTGAAACTCAAGGCTGAACCTAAAAACAGCAGGCTCCAGTACTCTAAGGTGCCATGTGCAGAATATGGGACTGGGAAACCCTATACTTTATCCCCAACCTGATTAAAGAAGTATATTAGCATATCAAAGACTACAAAATCTCCTGAGGTAAAGAAACCCATTTGAACTCTATTTAAGCCAGGCCCTACACAAATTTCCCAACCTAGCTAGGAAAGCAATGCCCAAGAGAAGTTTGAGATTCTCAGATCAGCCTTCCACGGTAATGATTTTTCAAAAATGGACCAAACCTCCTAACAGACTATACAGATTTACTAAGTATGACCTTCCTTTGACACACAGAACTACCGTACAAATAAACATTAAGCTAGTATATCAAGAATTACAAAATGAACACTTTATTAAAATGTTCTTCAAGCTTTAATTTGTATTAAATTAGTAAGTCTGTTGCTAAAACTGGCAATGCTGCAAGCTCCTACCACATATGCATATTCTGTTTTATTGGTTTTTTTTTTTTTTTGCAGTTTTTGGCTATGGCCAGGCTTGAACCTGCCACCCCAGTATATGGATGGGGCCGGCGCTCTACTCCTTGAGCCACAGGCACTGCCCTCTGTTTTTTTTTTTTTTTTTAGACAGAGTCTCATTAGAGTCTCACCCTCGTTAGAGCGCTATGTCATCGCAGCTCACAGCAACCTCCAACTCTTGGGCTTAAGCGATTCTCTTGTCTCAGCCTCCCAAGTAGCTGGGACCACAGGTACCTGCCCCAACACCCAGCTATTTTTAGAGACAGGGTCTGGGTCTGGCTCTGGCTCTGGCTCTGGCTGGTCTCAAACTTGTAAACTCAGGCAATCCACCTGCCTTGGCCACCCAGAATGCTAGGATTACAGGTGTGAGCCACCACACCCAGCCTCACATATGCATATTTAAAACCTGGAATTCTGTAATTTTCAGGAACACTTGCCATCAGTAAAGTGTGTTGTCTTTTGTTGGTCATCAGTTTCAATTGTCATTATTCTAGCTTTTTAATTACAAACTAACATTTTGTCTTTACCATTATCAACTTAGTTTTCAGTTCTTTTATTAAACTATAGAGAATCCAATGTACCACCACAGCATCACCAGGAGTTAAGGTCTAAAGTTTTCTAACTCATCTAGACTTTAAGACTAGTACAACTTCTGTAATTCAACTGGAAACCATCCATATCTCTCTTCCCCCAAAATGCTGGTAATTTCACAGTTAATTATTACTGTATTCTACTAGAAAGTAGAAATTTTTGATCCAAAGATCACCTAGGTAAAGGGCCAGGATTTAAAAAGCTTCACACCATTACTACTATAAAAGTCCTCACCATGGCTATGGAGTCACTAATTTAAGAGGAAGTGTTCTCCCCAACCACCTTGTCCATACAAACCAAGAGTGGTGAAAGAACTCAGAATCAGGATCAGTCATATAAGCAGTACTAACTAACTTTCTGGAAGTTGTATGCAATGACCCTCCCAGTGTCTCCTTTTGAATGGGAAGGAATAACTTATGGGAATGTACGGAAAGAACTAAATCCCATTAAAAATGTTCTTCTCAAAAATCTTTTCTTAGTTTATCTTTAAAACTTTGCCAGGTTCACAGAAATAACTTCTAAGTAAATGTTGTCAGGCAAGGATCAATCTAGAAAGGTATAAAAATATGAGGGAAATGTTTCATGAATTTCTGGATTCTCAATATCTGTTTTCAACTGTGGAATTCAGCTCCTAAAAAGCTTACATTCATAAGCCTTGCTCTGTAGGTTATATGCTAAAGATGGGGTGAGTGTATGTACAGTTAAGTAAAAACATTACAATATAAAAATTCAGGAAATTTTTAATTTATCAAAAGTCACAATGCTAAAACACGTAGTTTAACGCGCTTCCTTCTCCAGATACTGAGATCCAGAATGAAAAGACAGCCAAAATAAATAAGCACAATAGACCTAACAAAAATCAGGTAATGAGTAACTACACTGTTGGGATTGCCATAACCAAGTGACCTTTAGCAAGCCAATTGACCTCTCTGATGCCTCTTTAAATTCAGATCACTGATTGTTAAACATCACCTCTCCCCTCAGAGTCTACATTTCTATTGTATTAGAATAAGTTGTTCCCTAGTAGTACATTAGATACTTGGAAAATTATTAACTTTGACATGCCCAAGGGTTATCATTTTAAAGTAATTCACTTCATATTCAAAGATCTTGGAACTGTCTATACACTGCTCTGCAGCATCTCAGAAATATAACTGAGTTGAATTTTAGCAATATGCTGAATGAATTATTTACCAGCTAATTCACCTGTTCCTATCTCCTGAGGATTCTGCTTATACTAGTAACCATTATTATGATTACATTTTAAGTGCAATTGCAAGTTTTATAAACCATATTTCTAGGAAACTGTTCAGGGCCATCCTTCAAACTAAGTGGATGATAAGTACTTACAATCTTAGAGTTCCACTGAAAATCAATTCTGTGTCTGCCAAAACATGTTCCTAAACTCCCGTATTACTTCTAGGAGTTATTTCAACACAGACTACTTGAACACTCCTTTCCTTCACAGATCTTAACTGCCTGAGAGCAAGGTAGGTCAAAGAAGTTTCTTTTTTTTTTTTTCTTTTTTGAGACAAGTCTCACTAGCTCTGTCATCAGTGGTAGAGTGCAGTGGTGTCATCAGAGCTCTTTTCTTTTCTTTTTTGAGACAAGTCTCATTAGCTCTGTCATCAGTGGTAGAGTGCAGTGGTGTCATCAGAGCTCTTTTCTTTTCTTTTTTGAGACAAGTCTCACTAGTTCTGTCATCACTGGTAGAATGCAGTGGTGTATCATAGCTCTCTGCAATCTCAAACACCTGGGCTGAAAAGCTCCTCTTGACTCAGCCTCCCAGGACCTGGGACTACAGGCTCCAGCCAGCATACTTAGATAAATTTTCTATTTTTAGTAGACACAAAGTCTCACTCTTGCTCAGGTTAGTCTTGAACTCCCAAGCTCAAGCAATCCTCCCACCTTGGCCTCCCAGAGTACTAATATAAGTGTGAGCCACCAAAAGTTTTTTCTTTTAACTCTGAAAACAGTATTTATGATTTAGTCATTCTGATACCATATATTCTACTTTCTATTAATTCAGGATGAATTGTATGTATAAAGTACCATATATATATATATACATATTCAAAAATCCTCAGTTAAGTCATTCCTCCATATTTATTAACCTGGCTAGAGCTTGTTTTTACCCAAGAATCAAATTAAGAATTGCTCTAATTTTTTAATTATTTGCATAATAAGATTTATAATTTCATCACTCCTAATAATTAAAAACACTTGTTTCAAAAAAAGTAAGCAGAACACAAAGAACTATAACTGAGTTGAATTTTAGCAGTATGCAGAATGAATTATTAAACCAGAACCTACAGACACCCTCTTCCCCCCAAAAAAAGATATGTAAATGAGCTAAGAGTCTTCAATACTCTGAAAGTATATGAAAAGTATGTACGTATATTTTTCTAAGGAGATAGCACAATGCTTTAAGGAGATGCTCAGCAAGGTTCATGACCTCTGACCAGGAATTTCTGCACTAAGGATAATACTGTAAAATTTTATTCTCAAGTCAGAATACTCCAAAAGAATAAAATATAATAGCATGAATTCCCTAAATCCAAAGATTTCTCATGAACTGTCATGCCAACATTTCTGACAAGAATTTTATGAAAGACAAGAATGACCTAGATTATTTCAAAATAATCTTAAAACTGTCAAATGGTTAACATTTAAACACACACACAAAAAGCCATTTAAGGCATGCCTGTAATCCCAGCACTCTGGGAGGCTGAGGTGGGTGGACTGCCTGAGTTCACAGGTCCAAGATCAGCCTGAGCCAGAGCAAGACCTCATCTCTAAAAATAGCTGGGTGTTGTGGCAGGCACCTGTCATCCCAGCTACTTGGGAGGCTGAGGCAAGAGGACTGCTTAAGTCCAAGAGTTTGAGGTTGCTGTGAGCTATGACACTATAGCACTCTACCAAGGGTGACAAAGTGAGACTGTCTCAAGAAAAAAAAGCCATTTGAAGTCTCAAAGTGACTTCTATCTGAAAGTTGATGGCACACACCCACAAATATTCTAGCAGGAATGGATACATTTATACAGGTGGAATTGGGATATTTAGAAGGTTTTTTAACAGAGTGTGCCAAATAATTCACCACAAACAGTGATACATTCACAAAGTAGTATGTCCTAATTTGTATCATAGCAATTGGCTTTATTCAAATTCTGATGTAAGATCTACACTCTGCCAGTGTCTTGTACACACAGAGGCCTATACAATAAATATAGACCTAGATATAACTTATTCTAGGAAGCCAAAGTTAGATTTTCTAACTACATGCTTTATCCATTTGATCCCTTCACCTCACCCCCTAAATGTTTTTTCTCTACCTATTGAAATCCTGCTTTCATTCCAAAACGATGTTAATTGCTACCTCTTAAAAAAAAAAAAATTTCTACCACCAATTTTGGCAGATCATCCAGTCTTACTACATTCTGTTTCATGTGAATATATTCAGTCTCCCAAAAAACATTATGTCTGCCCTACAGTAGCTTATTATACATAGTACCCAATTTCTCTTGCCCAGAACAGTATAATGTACAAGTCTCCAAATATATTTATATGGGCTCGGCACCCGTAGCACAGTGGTTATGGTGCCAGCCATATACATCAAGGCTGGCTGGTTTGAAACCCTGCCCAGGCCAACTAAACAATAATGCTAACTGCAACAAAAAATAGCTGGGCGTTGTGGCAGGCACCTGTAGTCTCAGAATACTGGGGAGAATCACTTACGCCCAAGGGTTGGAGGTTGCTGTGAACTGTGACACCACAACACACTACTGAGGGTGACATAGTGAGACTCTGTATATATATATATATACATACATATATATATATATGAACAAATTTTTATCTCACTTGAATTAACCTACCCATTATCATACTTATGTTATACAGTAATAATTGGTAAAAAAAAAAAAAAAAAAAAAAAAAAAAGCCTAGGCACAGCGCCTGTGGCTTAAGTGGCTAGCCCCATACACCTGAGCTGGCGCATTCACCTCCAGCCGAGGCCCACCAAACAACCATGTCGGCTGCAACCAAAAAATAGCCGGGCGTTGTGGTGGGCGCCTATGGACCCAGCTATTTGGGAGGCTG